>JASDQU010095513.1:0-10860 GCA_032191745.1 Picea mariana | reverse complement strand
TTATCTAGGTAGTTGTAAAATGTGGGGAGAGATTTATCTAGGTAGTTGTAATATGCTCCTACTACTAAAAATCCTTTGAAATACCAATTGAAATCATTGAAAAATGCTAGGAGGAAACATGTGTGGATGAGGAAAAAGGGGTGCTTGTTTTAGATTTAGTACATGTATTTAGACTCACAAATCTAGGAAGGAAATCCATCCTAAACATGGCATAGAAAAAGAGTGAGAGAGAGAGATTGAGTGGAAACAACAAACAATAAGAAGAGTCCTTAGAGTGGGGTTGGTCCCTAGCAAGTTTAAACCATGATAACTTTCTCTCTAACATTAGGGGATTGAGCTCATCCCATTAAAAAATTCCTAGGATGATTGGTAAATACACATAAACCAAAAAAAAATCATGATCCAAGAGACTATGGTTGAGGGAGAGAAAATAAATGGAAACTTGTATATCTTTATGAAGAACTAGTACTTTTTAGACTTAGAGTCCAATGATAGATCTAGGTAGGTGGTGTTTGGATGGAAAAAATATTTACAATTAATAAACCCATCTTTGATTCTTGAAGATATATGAATTGAATTATAGTAACATTCTCCAAAGATATGGAATACCTTTTCTTTGGTAAACATATATGGTCCATATGTATATAGGGATGTTTTTGGGAGTGATATCTCTAGTAAGGATTTCCTAAAGAAAGAAGATGCAAGTGTTGCAGAGGATTTGAATTTTTCTATAGAAGAGTTGAAGTGTAGAGGGAGGCAACAAGGATGGATAATATTATATAATATTTCCTACATAAGATTGAATAATTTGGTCTTTGCAGTGTGGAACCTGTCAAACTTATGCCCACATGGAGGAATTTCAAAGTGGGAGAAGAGAGCATTTCTAAAAGACTTGATAGGTTTCTAATATGTTGGGAGGTTATCACTAGATAAAATAGAGTTAGTTAATGGGTTTCTACTAGGGTGATCAAATCAATTACAAATTATTCTTTAGATAGAGAAAGATGATGAAAAACTAGCAAGGCCCTTCAAATTTAATCCATTTTGGTTATCAAAATGAATATTTTATAAAGTTGGTCAAGAAACAAGGGAAGCATTTCAACCCTATCAATTTGGGATTTACAGTGCTTTATTTCACTGGAAACCTTAAAAATATTTAAGAGGGTAATTATGGCATGGGTTGAGAAAAAATATTTAAATCTTTGTAGTATGTGAAAGAAGTTGAATAAATAATGATGGAATGGGAAGAATATCAATAGAGGATGAAAAGTAGAGCCATATGTTTGGCCCGAGGACATGAAAATACAAAATTATTATGAAATTACACTTAGTAGAGGAAGAATATGAACACAATCTAGGAGATAGAAAGAGAAGATGGAAGAAGGGTGACAATTTTACATGAGAAATTTTATCTAGGGGCATCTTATTTCAAAATAATGTACTAGGAGCAGGACAGTGTAAACATTGTCAACATAATTAAGCTTGCCTATTTTTTCCCAAGGTTTATTGAAGATGAAACAAATGAAGAGTTGATTGTTGTGATATCAAAAGAGGAACTGAAGKCTATATTGTATTCCTTCCAAAAGGATAAGATCATTGGTCCAAATGGATGGACCATTGAATTTTATGTGGATTTTTATGTCAATCTATTAGAGGACAATTTGCTCAAAATTGTAGAAGAATTTGAAAATCTTGGTTAGGTTTTGGGTGGACAAAAATATACATTCATTACATTGGTCCCAAATAAATACTTTACTTAATATTTTGAGGAGATTAAACCCATTTCATGATGCTACTTAATATACAACATCATTGCATTTGTATTTCTAGGAGGTCGAACAATGTATTTTATGAGTTTGTTAGAAGTGATTAGTTTGGTTTTGTTAGTAATAGACAACTTCGTGATGTAATTGGAGTAGCTACAGAGGGATTAAATACAATCAAATTTAAGAATCTAAGTGTTATGGTTGTCAAGCTTAACTTATCCAAATCATATGAGGATGCTAGCTATTTGTATATGAGACTAGTTCTAACTCATATTGGTATATGTCCTACTACGGTTTGTTGGATTGGTGGATGCCTCTCTTCAAGTTATTTTTTAGTACCGATAAATTGTTATGCTTCCAGTTTCTTGAAACCAATAAGACATCTCAAGTAGGTTCAACCCTTATCCCCTACACTTTTTTGAGTTGTGGATAAAATACTAAGTATCCCCTCTTGTTATTCCCAAAATTTGCCAAATGATCTTTTTTTCCATGTTTTAGTCATTGCCTTTGGGCACTCTTTCTGGACATATGGAGGTGAATGTTTGAAAACTGAAAGAGGTTTTTGTTGGAAACATTCCAATTCATAAAACCTCTCTCAGTTTTTAAATAGGTATCATAGTTTGGGAGAATCAAAGAGATCTTTGAGGTCGTTTTTCCCATAAATTCACCAAATTCTGGGTGAGTTTTGTTCTAGTGTTAACATTTTGTCTCCAGTTTTTGGTCTACTTAGACATCCATGCAAAGTTGACTGCCAGAAACAACTTATGAATACATTTTTCTATGCATCTATTTTACTTCAGTTATCAACAATGAGTTTCAATTGCATTAATATAATTAATTTTTGGTTTATTTAGAGGCATTGTTGCCACTTGTAATAAGTTGTAATCTTTTGATAAAAACAATGTTTTTGAGTTCGAATTGATGGAAAGTTATGAACTGACACTTCATCTCAACTTCATTCAGTTTAAAAAAATGTTTGCAGATTGTAATTAGGAAGCAACGGTGAATTTGTACCAACAGGATATGATTGGAATCTAGAGATTGAACTACAGAGCTTAGATTTGAGCTAGGTAATCGAATCTTATCTACATGAAGATAAATAGATTGATATTTGAATGTAAAGAGGTTCAGTTTTTTGGGATATCAAGCTTCAAGATTTTGGATGGGGCTTGAAGCATAAAACTGTGAAGTTTCCCACCTGGGCAATATAAGTTTTGGTGACAAACTGTGTTTTTTTTCTCAAATCTTGTGTCTCTTGTTATCTTATCTAGATGCAAATTGAAATGTATGCAAAGTATTATTTCTTTTCCTTTAAGCTATTGTCTCAATGAATTGTTTGTTGTCATGCAACATGTTTTAACTACTGTTTTAGTGAATAGTTTATTGTAATACAACCTATTTGGATGATTTGTGTCTAGGTACATGTTTTAGATCTGAAATATTATTTCAAGTCCGATGTTTCATACAACAAGTAACAAATTGTACACTTGTTTGTATTTCCTTTGTTTTATTCTTCATATCTTTATCTACTAACCAAAATGCATGCCACTAAATAAGGGAAATCTTACAGTGATTTTGTTGAACAATCCAACCAGGTCTCTACCCTTGAAAACCTATATATCAGCTGACCAACATACTTAATTCAAAAAAACCAATCATTCCAACACTTGAGGTGGCCTAGCTCTGCCCTTTAACAGTTAGGTGCAGACCTTAGGACCAACAGGTATTGTATTGTACTTATAGCTATCATTATTTATAAATTTATTCTCATTACAGATCAACAGGAATTTATTTTTTCTCTAATATTTATTGGCCATGGCCATATTGAAAACTCTACATTTTTAAATTCAAACATCCATACTCAAACTACTTTAATACTTATTTATAGTTTAATCTTTTATGTTATTTAACTATCATAATGACTAAACATTTAGAACATTTTAATGAATTAGGTTTATTTGCACTATGTAAGCATATAGGTTTTTATTGTATACATATTTGAATAATTTTCTACCCTATTAGTTATGTAAGATAAGTTGGCGTTATTAACATATTTGTTTTAGGCTTGATTATTTATTTATTTATAATTTATTTGAATTTGTGTATGTTTATCTTTTGATTATCATTTAAATTTTAAGAGGGTTTCTTAAATGGTTCTTTGTTTCTTTTTTGGGATATTGCATTTATGACTGTTTATTATAAATTCTTAGCTAGATGATTTTATTATGAAGAATTGTTTACTTATTTAGTTCGTATGGATGATACTCTTCCTTCATAGATGATATTAATTGTGCATAGAAAAGGATACCCATGTAGCTTATTTTCTTAACATCACAATAATCATATTCCAAAGAAACTAAAGTAGTTTCCACACGAAGAAGTTTATTAAAAGAAAAAAAAAATATGTTGAAGTATAGCCCCTAAAATTCATACAATTTATTTATAATAACTTGACCATCATCCTCAACATGCTCAAAAAGATCCAACAAGTCTCCCACATCAGTAAAATATCTTGAAGCTAACATCTGGTTGGAAGTTTAGAATGCATCCAATCTCTCATACCCCAAATCGATGTGAATGTTCCCTCTCATATCAAATGCTCTACCAATAAGGTTGTAGACAAATTAGTCAATGAGGGTTTCCTCTAGGGCCACTACACCTTGGATACTAAATGGGATCCCACCTCCCACTCCCCTCTGCATGAATACTAGCTCTCCCTTATGTAGACAAACCACACCTTCCTGGATTGGGTGCTTGGGATACACTTTGATGTGACAACCGCTCCCTAGGATCCTTGGTCATTCCCCCCCCCCCATGTCCTCTCCTAGGACACCTAGTACTCCCCTCCCTCATTAACTCACATGCCCTATCTAATTAACTTATGCTTCTATTTTCCAGCATCCTTACTCTGTCTTTAGATCCTCGCATTCATCCTCACCTATTTCATCGTACATTGGAAGAGTTTATTGCTTTTAATGGCATCCTCAACGATGATTATGGGAACTCCCATGACTTTTCCCTCTCCTGAGTGCTCGGATAATATTTTATGGCCCTCCCCTCAGTGGTTTCTTCAATTTCTCTCCCACTTTGCTTCCAACCCTCTATGCCTCACCTGTTTATATGTCATTCCCTAACCTTTTGAATCTGCCATGATTTTTTTTCCCTTACACTAGTCCTTCCTATCACCTTCCATGGCCTGTGGGAGCTCTCATTGTCACTCTCAGGGTGGTCGACATTGAACCTTTGGCTCTTGAGCCATCTATGCTATGGAAAACCTTTATGATTCCTACCATTCCCACACCCCTCCGTCAATTCAAGATCAAATCAATCCGGTTGAGGAAGATGTTTGCGTTCTCATGCATTTCATCTTCAATGAAGAAGTAAACGACTCCACTCGATCTGGGTTCTTGATTCGGTCTCTACTAGAGTTCGAGAGTGTCAATATTTCAAAACTATCTATCTCTATTTGCATTTAAAACTGTTAATGGGTAAGTTTTTGGTGGAAAGGAATGAGGCACATCAAGAAAAACTCTTCCAGCTCAATGATGTGAAACTCCAAGTGAAGCTCGTTGACCACAAGTTGAACCTGCTGGAAGACAAGTTGGATGGACTGGACTTCACCAACCTGGATTATCCTCAAATACAGGTTCCTGTAGCAGAAGAAAATTCCCCTCTTGTTAATTTGATCATGAATTCTAGTTTAGATCCTCTTTTATCTTATCTTAGAGGCTTGGGTGCTCTCTCCCCACCTTCTTTCAGTCAACAAAATCATAGGAAAGCTTATACTAGACTTTCCTTTGGTATTCATGACTTATATTACTTTGTGTTTTACAGTTTTGAGAAGCATTGATTTTTAATGATTAGCAAACTTGATAAATTGACTTTTTGTTGTTGTTGGTCTAGTTTCCTGAGTGATAGACCAACAACAAAGTCCTTATATATTTTATTTTGAGATAATATAATGGTTGTGGATTATTAACAAAAAAATAACTTGATCATCATCCTCTTCATCCCTATACAATTCTTTGTGTTTCTCCCTATCTTCCATGGGTGCACAATGGTTCCTATGATGGAGTTTATAGTCCATACCTTGACAAGCATGCAAATAATTGTCCAACAAATTACACACTAGACAAATTTTTTATTCATGTATTCAATTCTCTAGTTTCCTACATTTTGAATCAAAGTATAGTCTTAAACCTATCTATCATAGATGATAAACAAATCAATCTTCATTAACCATATGAACTTTTAATGGTAATATATATCATCTAAAATCACTAAGAATTAGTAGCCATTTCTTTCAACACGCCTTTCTAAAAGGTATTGGCCAGAAAAATAAATTTGTCCTTGCACTAAAGAATCACCCAACTTAGTTAACATAGATAGAGTTTGGAGATTTAATATGGATGCCTTTAATGGAATGGAAGTGATTAAAGGAAGGATGTATGATATAATCATTTCTTATGCAAAACACACTCCTATTTTATCCGCTAAAATATGTAAATATAGTAGGGTGATTTCAAAGTATGTTTGTGATGATTGAAGATGGATGAACACGTTAGTTAGTTTCAGCTATTAAAATTTTAGTTTTATCATTCATGATAAATGTTTGTAGTTTTGATTAACATATAAATTTTGAATTCAATGTGTATTTTAAAATGCCTTTAATGTGTATTTTAAAATGCCTTTTATGTGGACAAAAAAAATTTAATAACCAAAATATTACATTTTAGGTGGTCCATCCTTACTCAAAGGGTTTCATCTTTTAAAATTATAGAATATAGAGGTTACAGGTTTCACTTTGCATAGAAAGGTTTATTTTCCTTTGCTTCCATTTAAGAGATTAATAATTTCTATTGGTTGTATTTAAAAAAAAAAAAATATTATAAAGTAAAAAATTATCATTTTCTAAAGAGAGTTTTTGATATTATCTTCTCATATTATTATCAATTTTTGTATGGAGCAAAGTAACAATTAACCAAAATCAAATTTTGTGTAGATTGTTATTTCTACTAAAAATATATAATTTTATTGTTATAATCATTATTAATTAAATGATATAATTTTTTTTTCAAGCAAAATTTTATGAATAAATATAAGAGATACTTCCCCACATTGAATGTAGATGACATCTTTAGTATATTCATCCAATGCCCAACAACATTGGTGAAAATTGATTAAACTAACCCCTTGGGAGATTAATTAAATGATATTAAACATTATTAACTAAAAAATATCTTAAAAAAAAAACTAAAATGAAATGATCATAAATAAACACAAATAAACAAACTACTCATTGATCATGTCTCGTACAACTCCTATTTCATAGTCTTTAAAGAGTGAATGAAATATTCCATGTATATGTCCCGTACAACTCCTATTTCATAGTCTTTACATACAATGAAATATTATATTTCATAATCTTTACACACAATGGATGAAATATCAAGAAGGAAAACTATTTATTGTGTAAGGAACATATGGAACCCCTCTTAATTAAGAGTTATTGTGTAAGAAACATATGGAACCCCTCTTATCTTCATATGAAGATCCTCCAAACATTCCTTTTCATTTTATTCATAACAATAATTTTTTTATTATGATTAATATAAAAAGGTTTTGCCTAGATTATATGATCATTATTACCTTGATTATATGATCATTATTATATTTGTTGTAGAGTATTTTCTATCATTATTATGTGTTCATTATATAGAATTTTTTTTACATATTGTAAATGGTTATGTGTAGCTATTTTATATAATGAGAATTTTAGTTTATCATGCATAGTATCATGGTGTAATTATGGGGAAGACCTCATCATAATACAATGAGGATAACTCTTTAGTACTTGGGAGGGAGATGATTCATTCTCCATCGAATTCACCAATATTCATATGTTTTTTTTTTGCACTTTGTATATGGTCATGTTTGGTTGCTACAATGAGAATATCAACTCACTATCCGTGGGTCACACATGGATATTCATGAGGAATACCCCATCATAGCATGGCAAGGNGGGGGGTTTTTTTCCACAAACCAACTCACCAACTCATGTGCTAAGTTTTTGGAGAAAATAGTGATTGTGTTTGCTCACCTGTAATGAGAACATCATTCCACTAGAAAATTGTCATTACATCTTCAAGATCTTGAATGTTGCTTCCTCATTCAACTTTCCATAATTGGAGTTCACCAATTGGACCTAGTTTGAAGATCTTGAATGATCACCCTTACTCCCAAAATTTCACCACCATAGTCCATACACAAATGCACTTGCTTGAGCTGAAGGTCCAACAAACCAACACAACTTCCTCCATAGAGACATCCAAATAATCCTTATACCATGACTAAGAGTTACTCCAATCCCAAACACATAAATGTGGAACATCATGACTAAAGATATGTGGGAATGAGGCCCACATATTTTACTATTTTTTTTATGAGGCCCGTTTAATACCCCAAATTTGCTCTAATGAGACAGTAAATTCCATATAGAATTAATGAGTTTCCACATCTCTATTGAATAATATGTTCCAAACAACTAAACTACTAACGAAATTCAATCTAGAAACAATTATTTTATGAACTTATTCACCTTTATTTCCTAGTTAATATTGGCACAAGCCAACTTCTAGATATAATTAGTGAATTTGCACAAATATCTTCACCAATGCCCCATTCAATACGGCTTGACTATTATATTCCATAAAAATAGATGAGTTTCTACAACTTCCTTCAATAGTATGTCCGAGACAATCGAACTACCATCTAAATTCAAACTAGAGACAATTTGTTTCCCCAACTTCTTCACCTATATGCCTTAGTCAATAATGGTATGAGCTATATTCCAGATGGAATTAATGAGTTTACACAACTTTCCTCACCAATGCCCCATTCAATACGACTTTCCCACTAAATTCTATATAGAATGAATGATTTTCCACAACTTTATTCAATATCGTGTCCCATACAATCAACCTACTGACCAAATTCAAACTAAATATTTTCACCAATTTATTCACCCCTATATCCTAGTCAATATGGGTACTAACCAAATTCTAGATAGAATTCATGACTTTCACAACTTTATTCACAAAGATGTCTCATTTGATATGACTTCCCCACTAAATTCCATATATCACAAATGAGTTTCAACACTTTTCTTCTACAATGTGTTGATTGGTTTCTCCATTTCCTTCATGTATATTTCCTAGTAGTTTTGTACCTAGTTGGAGTAGTTCAGGATTGAGTGAAATAGTCTAAATAAGGGAATTTCTCCTATGTGAACATGGTATATGTATGTGGGAAATTATGTTATCTAAATCAAATATCTGGGAATTTCTACAATACTTATACCCATTAATTTTCATATACAATTAATGAATTTGCACAACTTCACCACATGTCACATTTAATATGACATTACAATTGAATTCCATATATAATGAATGAGTGTCCACACCTCTCTTTAATAATGTCCTAAACAATTAACCTAGTAAAAAAATTCAAACTAGAAACAATTAGTTTATCAACTTATTCCCCTCTATGTCATATTCAATGCTAGTACAAGCAAAATTCTTAGTGAGTTTGCACAATTTTTTTCACCAATGTCCCATTCAATATGGCTTATTGGCTAAATTTCATATGGAATAGATGATTTTCGACAACTTTCTTCAATAGTATGTCCCAAACAATTGACCTGCCAACCAAATTCAAACTAGATACAATTAGTTTCCTTGACCTCTTCACGTCCATGTCCTAGTCAATATGAATACTAGCTAATTTCCAAATAAAATGCATGACTTTTCACAACTTTCTTCACGAATATGTCTTAGTTGATATGACTTCCCCATTAATTTCCATATGAGTTTCCACACTGTTCTTCTATAATATAGTAGTTGATTTCTCCAACTTCTTCACGTCTATTTCCTAGGCAATACTAGTACCAATCCATTTTCATATATAATTAATGAATTTGCACAACTTTCTTCACTATATGTCACATTCGATATGACTTTATTACTAAATTTCATATAGCATGAATGAGTTTCCACACCTCTCTTCAATAATATGTCTTGAACAACCGACTTAGCAAACAAATTCAAAGTAGAAGCAATTATTTTATCAACTTTTTCACCTCTATTTCCTAATCAATGTACAAGCCAAATTCTAGACATAATTAGTGAGTTTGCACAACTTTCTTCACCAATGTCCCATTTAATATGACTTCTCTGCTAAATTCCATATAGACTAAATGAGTTTCCACACATTTCTTCAATAGTATGTCCCAAAAAATCGACCTACCAACCAAATTCAAGCTAGAGACAATTAATTTCCTTAACCTTTTCACCTCTATCCTAGTTAATACTAATCCTAACTAATTTCTAGATAGAATTCATGAGTTTTCATAGCTTTGTTAGTGATTATGTCTCATTTGATGACTTGCCCACTAAATTCCATATAGAATGAGCGAGTTTCCACACATTTCTTCATACTATGTATATACAATAGTCCAACCAACAAAATTCAAACTAGAAATAATTAGTTTTCCAACTTCTTCACCTCTATTTCCTAGATAACCTTGTTAACCAATCCATTTCCAAATTAACTTAGAGACTTTACACAACTTTCTTCACTAATCTATCCCATTTATTAAGATTATCCAACTAATTCCTTATAAAATGAATGTATCTATACATTTTCCCATAATAACCAATCAATCATTTATAATAGTAAAACCCAAAACAATTATTTTCCCAAACTTTTTCATCTCTATTTTTACAATACTTATACCCTATGTCACATGGTTCGGGTTCGAGTTCGGGTTCGACAAGGATTAGGTTCGATTCAGGTTCGAACTTTCGGATGAGGTTCGGATGAGGTTCGACTTCAGGTTCGACTATATACATTTAAAAAATATATATATAATAGCTATGTGTGCCATCAGTTGTAGCCCATGGGATCCCGGAGAGATACCACAACATTCCAGTCTTAAAATATGGTAGAAAAAGCTTAACATGCCTAATCAATGATTCTGGTTTGAGTGAAGGGTACATTTTTGCTAAGGCCATGACAAAGGAGTTTAACAATC
>JASDQU010095511.1:7628-21766 GCA_032191745.1 Picea mariana | reverse complement strand
TCAGTTCACTTCAGCAAGTATAGATAGAATGATTTCTTTACTACAACACTAAATGATTTTGGAATTGAGCATATACAGTGCGTGGCTATCTTTGAAACAAAAGACTTCCCTGGGTTGATAATTTATGTTTCACTTGGTTGTTTGAAATTAATTAAGCAATTATAGTGACCAACATACTTCATCCCCATGTTTTTGGCCAAATGGGAGTGATAGTCACCCTATAAGCCCTTCTAGGGGGCGATATGTGCTATTCCAATATTTTGTTTTCAAGAAGAACGTCAAGAAATCCTTGAAATGAGCTCAAACTTGGACTAATGGTTCTTCTTGTCATTTGCAGAAATTTTTTGAACAAAATGACAGAGTGGAAAGGGAGAGAACATGAGGCCGAAGACATGGCTTCCCTACATGACCCAAAAACCATGGTATCCCTAAGAAACTGTGGTTTTCTCAAATTCTTCAAGACTCAAAGCATGAGGTAGCAAGCACTTCTTTTGGTGCACTTGATAAATATGTGGGATGCCAATGACCAAATTTTTTGTGTGGGTCCCGATACTCTTGACATACAGATGGAGGACATTTAAATCATAATAGGGCTCTCAAAGCGGGGGGGGACCTATTATTTTGGTTGTTCATCGGGGCACTAAGATGTCATCTGTAACACCCAATTCCACTGATCACATCTCATACATTGACTTATTCTTTGAGGACACTTGCAAGAAAGTGATTTGGTTTAAAACATGGTACATTATGATTATCAAATTGATTTATATGTTTATGTTATGATTGAGTATTGAAATTGATATGTTATTATATTGATGTATAACATTGATAGTTATTATGATGAAGTTTCATGAGTGTGTAGGAAACGTGACATGATGATGATGTTGACATGATCGATCGACTTTTGTGGACTCCGGATTGAGTCAGGGAGTGGATTATTTACTTTGGTTATGAATACTTGATTTATTATGCATGTGTTATATGATGATTTCAGTTATGGATTTTGTGTATATCAGTTACTAATGTTATCTTTGTTAGTGGATGCAGGCGTGGTGATGCTTGCTAATCTGATTCACATTTGGAGTAAAGGGGTCATACAAAGACATCATATGGATGAGGGAGAGGTGTCACAACGTCCTTGTCACAGCCTACTAGCACTCCCACCATGACTTGAACTGAAGGTTAACGACTACCTTGTTCTGAGAGGTTCACAATGTCGTGAGGGTAGACTGAGACAGTCGCTCACGAGGATTTCTTAGGGGCACACAATAAGACGGATTCATTATTCCTCAGTAAGTCGTCAGTCTCACACAAGGTCGACAAGTGGGGTATTAACTCCAAGCATTAGACAATTTCCAAAATAAGTCAATGGTGAGTGGCACCCTTGGAGCACGATGGTGCGTCTTGAAGGGCACGTCATATGAATACATGTGAGTCAATAAAAAAATAGAGCACCCTAGAAAATGAATTGAATACTTAGACCTTGTAGAAAAGAGAGTATAAATCATTATTTAGTTATAAACTAAACAACATAATCAAAAGTTTAAGCCTAGATATTTTGACTAAATAAAATTGTAAAATGGTTTAAGGGATTTTAGACTAAATAAACTCTAGTGAAGGGAGAATGAGAATAAAATTAAGGCATGTGCACAATGTGTGCATGAAATTAATAAAAATGAATTTTTAATTAAAGGAAAATATATTCATGAGAGAATGGATTGTCAACATAGAGTTAGTATCATAAGTCAATCAAACTCTAAATTCTAACTAAGAAAAGAGTCATAATCAAACTCCAACTGTAAATTAGTTAGGGGACACAATAAAAGAGGAATTGGGGAACTAAGGGACAACTAAGAGAAAATCTAGGAACTAATTGAGAAGTGTGAGGGGAAATACTTAATTAATTAAATAAATAAGGGATTTAACTTTTGAAACTTAGGAAAGAGTGACATGTGTTGTGGGTGAATAATATTTAATTTATTTATTAAAAATTAGCTAATTGTGCATGAGATGACAAGTGTCAAGGTGAATTTTATTATAAAACGAATGGTGAGGATGAGCGAAACCACCCTATTGTTGGATGAATGAAATGTTGTTAAAAAATCTATTGACTAAGTTTACTTGTGTGTGTTGGGTTGCAAGCTTGTGCAAGAGGTGAAAGCCTCTCCTTGTGAGGGAAAGCTTGAGCTAGTTTGCTCTGAAATTCTGTGTGTGACCCCTTTGTGGTTCGAGGGGGATAAGGGGGAAGAAGAGTACCCCTAATGTTGGCTAGGAGGTACCGATGAAGTCTCTAGATTAGCAGGCGAGAGAAAGGAGTAAGTTGCACAAAGTTTGTATTTGAGTTGAAGATTATTTTCATCACACTTCTACCTTGGTTACGGTATTTAATATTGATTTATCACTGCTTAGATAGAATTCTCAAATTACTACTTGAAGATACAAATGTTGGATATAATTGATCGTGTAAATTGAAATTGGAGAAATATTGTTGATATCTATAAAATTAAATTTCTATTGTCTACATTGTCGTCTTTACTTGTTCTTCGTGGTTGAGCTTATTGAAATTTACTAGATGGAACTTAAAGAAAATTAGTGAATATCTGGGGTTTGTTTTTTTAAGTAGATTTAAAAATATTAGTTCCGTGATGGATTGTAATATTCTTGTTTTCTTCAAGGATTGTATCGTTGTTGCAACAGAATACAAGTTCTTACCTGTTGACTTTGAGACCGAAGAATACCAATCCATTATCCATATTTTGCTCATTGCGGAGTTTCGCTGCCAAATTGGGAGATTATCCCTTGTTGTGAAAAGCATTATTTTTTTTTTATGTTTCTAGGGCGTCCACAACTTGCCAACAATTGTTGTCATTTCCGCTTCAAAATAGTTACCTCTACGTGTGGGTAACTACAGGGTCGTGTGTTGCTTGTCACACCAGTGAAAACGCTTTAGTAAAAACAAGAAAAAAAGTAATAAGAACGCAATGAATAATTACTTTTGTTTTTCTTGTTGTTGCGAGTTCGAGATTGGATTTCAGCCTTTCCTACATATCCTTGTACTGTTGCACTATCTACTAGCACAGCCACTAAGTTGTGGTTGGTGAACGCCAAAAGACTTACGGCCCATAAAAAAAATTGCGCATTAAAAAAAAATCAGTAAAAATGTTAGGTTAAAGAAAATTCAGTAAAAACGTCAGGCTTATGCATGAAGAAATTGGACAGTGCAAGAATTTCAAAAGTTAATCATTGAAATGTGGCAATCATATGATGTTACAGTAATTTCTTAATATGATTAGGTAAATGTTAAAAAGTAAATAGGTTAACTGATGCATTTATAAATACAAAGAAGTTATCAACAATAAATCTGACTCATTGATTTTGGAGGACGACTAAGAATATGCCAGCATCTTCAATGCATAACCATCAGATTAGAATTTAAGATTAAAAGATCATTAATTGTGCCCATCTCCAATTGGTATACGCCTTTCGACATAATTAAATGTTTTTTTTCGTGTGTCCTTCACATATCGTAAATTGATTGCATTTCAAAGCTCAGTGTTGATTCAATTTGTAATAATTACATGATCTCGTTAAGAGACTGCTCGTAGAAACTCCATTGTGGTTAACCTCCAGTTAATCATCAGATCATAAAACTCTTAGTTGGAATTTTTTTTGTCAAGTCGGTGTATTCGAGAATTTTTAGGTGGAGTAAAGATATGTCGGGTCTCCAGTTATAGTATTTAGTTTTCTCCTTTTTAGTTTTGTAACGAAATTGACTGTAAACCTTTTGATTTTCAGCTTTTGTTGGATGGTGGATTTCGGTCAAATTTCAAACTTGGTTTGATACATTGCTTTATGTCTATCCAAAACTTTTTCTGAGTTACACTAAAGTTCAAAATCCATCTCACGCACTCACTTAGGTTGGGTTTGTTATGTGTTTCGCTCAGTTGAAAGTTTTCGCCAAGATTTCTACACATCAATAGAATATCATTGGTATGAGTCCTTAATTTCTGGTGTCGAACCCACATTTGGCCATAACAAAAATTGGTTGATTATAGATTTCACTTCTTAAAAATCGTGTCCGGTGGCATATATTAAAGGCATATCAAAATCGATTCATGTCGATGTGTTTTTCAAGACTTACTACAACCCTTTGTAATTGAGAGTGTTGTCGACGTTTTATCATTGAATATTTATGATCGTATAATATAACCATTATGGTATCGAATCATTTAAATGTTAATTCTTGTAGAATCCCTAGCCTTAGAGTGTTGGGATATGAGAAATAAAAATAGCATTCCCACTGTATATATATTTATACAAATTTAAAACAGACAGATATATTCTGAAACTACATAGAATCATGCGGCAAAAATAATAAAAGTATACATGGTGCATATAGAGGAAAAAATCATAAACATGAAAGCATCTATAAATACACAATATGTAATTCACACACAATTGATACTTATATTTTAATATATGGTTAAAAACTGTGTGCAGACCTTCCACGATCCTCTCAACCTTAGAGCACGTTGTTCAGAACTCTCAACAGTGGGTTACCCCTGAGATGGGACTAAACACCACCCAGGTAAAGGGGTTTCTAACCAAGATGAAGCTACACAGAAAATAGAAAGGATTTTTTCCCTAGAGCCAACTCAAACTATCATCCTACAGTCTCCCATTCCCCACATGTTTTTCTCGCCCCAGGAAGTTTTCCCCTTCTCTGCTCAACAGTCCTTCGGTTGCCCCACTTCCCTTCCAAGGCTTCAACAACAGGTCAAACAAGAAGTCTCAAAGAAATACAGTTGCAGCTGGGCTCCCGCAGGAATTCAATTCCAAGCAATTCTCTCACCTAGAGAGAGTTCCTCACAGGCCTGACAACATTCCTCTTCAATCCCATGGGCCTAACAACCAGCTTCTTTAATCTCGCTCCCTAATCAACCGGGTACAAGCTCAGGTTAAGGCAGCAATAAAAAATGGGTATGGAATAATTGATGGCACAGATGTTGGCAGCAATAGCTTTTAGGCAAGGATCAGGGCATTGCTCATAACTGGAAAGGTACAAGATATGGCAATAGCGGAGTTTGGGTAAGGGATCGTACTGGCTCGGGTAAGGTACCACCTACAGCTCCAGGAGTGTGTGAAGGTTTCAGAGGTCGATTACTGGAGTGACTGACAAGAATCGTGAATGCTCTCGTCAATGGGGATAATGGTTGAGTGAGTCTAAAATGCACTAATTTCCCCGCATTTATTTTCATGCACCCTTGATGACACATGGCCCTCCAAGAACTCGTTTCTGTCCACTTGTATTTCCTTTATCTTTCTCATAAGAACTTAGGATATCATAATATTTATCCATGCCTTAGTCTCTAGGAATAATATTATAATATTTCCTTAGAGATAAGACCTCTAGATTATCCCATTTCCTAGGCTCTTACCCCCCCATAATATTTTATCGTGGTCGGTATACACGCATCGATGTGTTTTATTAATGATATGAGTGATTACATATACAAAAACAGGATCATTGGCCTTTAGCATCTAGGGTCTCTAGCCTAATAAATGCATAATCCTTCTAGATTATAATAACTTGGCCCACCAGCCTATAAAACATACTCACAACTACATCCAGGGCTTGATCTTGGGGTGTTACATCCCCCTCCCCTTATTTATGCATTGCCCTCGGTTCAATATATATATATACCAACAAAATTTCAAAATCCTTCAAAAAGATGTGAGTATTTTGTCGCATGGCATCCTTGTGCTTCCAAGTTGCATCCTCAGGACCATACCAAGTACATTGGACCCTTACTAGCTCTATGGCTTGATTTCGGAGCTGCTTGATCTTCTGATCCAATATGCACATCAGATGCACTTGAAAATCGCCTTCTTGCTCCACCTGAATCACATTCCAATCAATAACATGATTAGCATCAGGTACATACTTTTTGAGCAATGATACATGGAATACGTTATGAATAGACATAGATGCAGGTAATTCAAGCATGTATTCTACAAGCACAATCCTCTCTAGGATTTCAAAAGGCCCATAATATCACATTGTCAACTTTGAACAATTTCTCAACTTCGGGAAACTTTTGTTAGCCTTCACTTTCAAGAATACATGATCACCCACTTTAAATTCCCTCTAGGTTTTTCTCTTATCATCATAGCTTTTCTACCTGTCTTGAGCAGCCTTTAAATTATGTTTTATTTTTTACATATGCTCTTCCATTTTCTTGAGCAATTATGGCCCAACCATTGCTCTGTTTGTTGGATTGTCCCATCTTATTGGTGTGTTGCACCTTCTGCCATAAAGTGCCTCAAATGGGCACATATTTAGATATGTTTGGTACCCATTGTTATAAGAAAACTCTACCAAGTGTAGGTAGTCTTCCCATTTTGATGGTTTGTCCATCACATACATCCTCAACATATCCTCAATCACTTGGCTTACCCTCTCTATTTGTCCATCAGATTCTGGATGATTTCAGATTTGTTCCAAATCCTTTAAATAATCCTCTCCAAAAAATTTATTGAAATTTTGGATCTGTGTCATACACAATTGTCTTGCTCAGGGATGATTTTAAGGATGAAAATTTATTTTAAAATGTAGAAACCTTGGCGAAACTTACTAATCTTTCATATGCCAACTATAATTTTTTGGCGATATTTTTCTAAATTTATTCAAATTTCTAAAGATTTTATATAGTTAAAATAAAATTTTGGCGATTTTTAAGGTAAAATAATTTTGTCCTTTAAAATTTGGGTGAATTATTTTTAGAATAGCGAATCTTTTTTGGGGAAAAACCATAGAAAATTAGCCCATGAGCGAAATTTAGCCCCTAAAATAATCCATGGTCTTGCTTATACCATGCAGTCGAGCAATCTCCTTCATATAAATCTCAGTAGTGTTGGTTGTCTTGTGAGTGAGCTTTATTGGAATAAAATGGGCAACTTTGGTAAGCTTATCCACCACTACCATGATAGAATAATGATACTTGTTTGTTCTGGGCAGTTTGGTGATGAAATCCATGGTTACCAATTACCATTTCCACTCAGGAATGGGTAATGGTTGTATCAACCCAGCTAGGTGTCTATGTTCAGAATTCACCTTTTGACACTCCAAACATTTGGCAATAAACTCAGCAACTTCATTCTTTATGTCTGGCCAATAATATTGGCTCTTTAAAGCTGCAATAGTTTTCTGATAACTTGGGTGCCCAGCATAGGGTACATTATGCATTTCTTCCAATAACAGACTTCTCAATTCCTGGGAATTTGGAACATAAATTTTTCCTTTGTACATGATAATTTCATCATCTCCCAGCTTGTAATCTTTAACTTTCTGTTGCAAAATACCTTGTTCTAATTTTGTTACCATTTCCATGAATTGCAAAATTGCAAATCTGATTTTGCAGCCTCAAAGATTTTATCCTTCAAATATGTTTGGTACAATCTAATGTTTGTAGCATGCAACTCATGCACTCTCTTGCTAAGTGTATCGGCCACCTTGTTCTCTTTCCCTTTGATATTCTTTATATCAAAGTCCTATGACTGAGAAATTCTAACCATCTGCTTTGTCTGGCATTTAGAGTTGGTTATCCAAATAAATATTTCAGACCATTATGGTATGTCCTCAACTCAAACATTTTCCCCCATGAGGTAGTGCCTCCACATCTCCAAGGCATGCACTATGGCTGCCAAATCCAAATCATGAGTAGAATAGTGTCTTTCATGCTCCTTCAAATTCCTTGATTCATAGCATACAACATATACATTCTGACTGAGGACTCCACCAAGTCCTTATTTACATGCATCAGTGCATACAATGTAGTCTTCATTTGGATTTGTGATCCTTAGTACTGGAGCACTGGTTAATAATTACTTCAAGTGTTGGAAACTCTTTTCACATTTTGTTGTCCATTGAATATTTACTCCCTTCTTTTGCAAGGAAGTGATCGGGTGTGCAATCCTTGAAAATCCTTCAATAAATATTTTGTAGTAGCCTGCAAGGCCCATGAATGTTTTGATTTCTGTCACATTCCTTGGTGTTGACCATCCTCTAATGGCCTCAATATTTTTTTGATCCACTATTATCCCTTCTTCTGAGATGATATGTCCCAGATAATGGATTTGTTTCTGATAAAATGAGCACTTGCTCAATTTGGAATACAACCGATTCTCCTTTAATACCTATAGTACCATCCTCAAGTGTTGTTCTTTCTCTTCCTCCGACTTGGAATATATAAGAATATCATCCAAAGAGATAATGGAAAACTTGTCCAGGTATTCTCTGAAAATTCCATTCATTAAACACATGAAAATAGTCGGTGCATTTGATAACCCAAATGGCACCACTGTGAATTCATAATGACCAAAGCTTGTTCAGAAAGAATTATTGTTAATGTCTTCTTCTTTAATACTTACTTGATGATAACATGATCTGAGATCAATCTTGGAGAATATTTTTTAATTCTTCAACTGATCCAAGAGTTCATCGATCCTTGGCAAAGGATACTTATTCTTCACAGTTACCTTGTTCAGCTAATTGAAGTTCATGCAAAGTCTCACAGTCCCATCCTTCTTCTTCAAAAATAAACCTAAAGCACCCCAAGGTGACACACTTGGGCGTATATACTCCTTCTTCAGGAGCTCTTCAAGTTGCATTTGCAACTCCTTCAGTTCTGGTGTACTCATCATGTAGAGAGTCTTGGATACTGGAACTGCTCCAGGAATCAGATTTATGGAGAAATCAATGTCTCTTTTAGGGGTAGTCCTGGTATTTCATTAAATACATCCTCAAACTCCTTTAGGACTACATGATCTTCAACATTGGACACATTATCTCTAGATGTCTCTTCCATATGAGATGCAAATATTTGACACCCTTTCCTGTAACTTTTCTTCAGCTGCATTGTCGATATTTCTCTAATAGATATTGCCGTGGGAATTCCCTGTACTATCCTTACATTCCCTTCCACATCCAAGAAAGTAAATGCATTGTTATGATAGTCTAGGATAGCATGGTGTTGGTCCAACCAATCCATCCCAATTAGACAGTCATAGGAACTTAAGGCAAGATGTTCAAATATTCCCTAGTGTTCAATCCATTCATGTCCATTATACATGACTTTACCAACTCATTAGATTTTCTTTTAGCTCAAGTAGTCAGCTACACCAACCAATATTTTCCATGCTTGCTTCTTGGAAAATGCAACATTTCCACCATCTTAGAATCTATATAACTATGACTAGCTCCCGAATCAATTAAAATAGTAATGGTTTAATTGTTGATCATACCTTCTACTTCAATCATATGCGACTGAAAATCTTCTTGCTTGTTGTTCAGGGCTACATAGATCCTTGGTACACTTATGCCCATGTCCTCCAATGTTTCATCTTGTTGTACATTGTGAACAATTCTCACTTTTTCACCTCTATGAGGACAATCTCTATACATATGATCTCCTTTACAACCCCAACATTGAATAGGTGGTTGCCTTGGCCTTTTTCCTGCCATCTCAATTGTTATGGGTTCTCTGGAAGTTGGTTGTCCCTGAGGATTATTTTTGACGAATTGTGGCTTATTCCTCTTCCTCCTCCATTCTATCTTATATTTCTTATTGTCTTCCCAATATTTTTGGAAATTTGGCCTTACTTTATGCTGATCATATAGGAATTTAGCTTTCCTTATGGTCTCCTCCAATGTTTTGGGATCATCATATTGTATCTTTTCATTGATGAATGATAAAAACCCACTCAAATACCTTTGAATCTTAACTGTCTCATCCTTGATGAAAGAAACATACTTTAGTAGTTCTAAAAACCTTCTTTCATATTCATCTATGGTCATACTCCCAAGCTTGAGTTCGAAAAACTCTTTCATTTTCTTGTCATATTATCTCTTAGTCAAGTATGTATTTTCAAAATACTTCTTGATTCCTTCCAAGTAACATTTTTCTCTTTAATGTCTTGCACCTGCACAAGATGATCCCACCACATGGATGCCTTTACCTTGAGTTGATAGAGGAAATTATTCCTTCTGTGTGAGAAGAGTAATTATGTAATTGAAAATATTTTCTCATGCCTAGCATCCATGTCTCGACATCTTCATCCTTATTGTGCTCACCATCAAATATAGGAGGTTTGATTTTGTTCATTTCTCCTCGTAGCTCATCCACCCCATACCTCTTATGCTTCCTGACATGGGATGGGATTGAGCTACTATGTGCTCTCCTATTGGAATTCCTTAGGGAGTGATGGTGATGTCAGCTAACACTTCTTGTTCTTCTTTTCTCACCGGGAGACCTACGACTTCCTGATTTGCTTGAGCCATTCTCCTTATCCATATTTTTTTCTATTATGTCCAAGCTCTACATTAATTTTAGGTTGAAGTCCTCCTACTACTCCTTGGCTTTCATAGGCTTTTCATTATCATCTTTATGAATTTGAACATCCTTTTGCAAATTTTTAATTGTCTCTGCCAAGTTCATGCTTTCATCCTTTAGTTCTCCATGTCCATTTGAGTTTGTTCCTTCAATGTCCATGTGGACTTCCATCCCTATGATCTATTCTTGTTTTTTGTAAGCACCCTGTGTATCTTCCGTCCCTCTTCACTCTATGTTAACTCTGTTTTTATCCATCGGTTGTTAACTTTGCAAAAATGTGCAACCAACAGAACTTGTCAGGCTAATTAACTCAACAATTTCATGAAAATATGAACCATTCTAGTTCATTAATATATCAGACTTATTTCTTCTAATTTCCTGAGAAATTGAATGTCCAGGTTAATTTTTTGGGTGAACATTTATATTCTATTGTCCAAGATCTTTCCAATGACTACTCCCTTACTCAATTCTGAGTCTTGAGCAGAAAGTTATGGATATTTTAAAAAAAAATGTTTTTTTGTGATGTAATCCTTGTACATTTGTTCTTCTTCTTCATATACAAAATAGCTCTTAGACCCATGTTGAATCCTCTTCTTAGGTTTACAGGTTACTATAATTTCCCTTATTTGCAAGTCCATACAACTCAAAAATATGTAGGTTCCTTCTCTAAGCCCTTTTATGTCTTTAAAATCAAACTTCGGGCACTAGCCCCCTTTTATTTCGGCCAAAAACTCATGTGACCATGGGATATGACCAAGCGCTAGGCTGAAAGGTTTTTATTTATAGATTTGGGACTTCGGGGCTCTGGAACTTCGAGCTTCAGAGATTTCTCCTTCATCACACTTCATTTCCCCTGAATGTCGAATTGGTGAAATTCTGAACAGATGCTTCTTCAAGGCTTTGGGGCTCTGGTACTTCGGAACTTTGGGCTTCTGGAGATCCGCTAACTTAACACTGTATTTCCCCCAAACACTGAACTAGAGAACTCTTTCATGTAACATCTTTAGAGCTTCGGGACTTCCCTGCTTCAAATATTCGGGAGCTCTTCCTACATCACACCTTATTTCTCTCGAATGTTGAACTAGTGAACTCCCGGAGAGGCTCTCCAAAGCTTCACGCTTCGGAGGTTCTTGCAACAACATACACCCATTCTCTTGAACCGTTGAACTTCTGAAATTCAGGGAAATCTCTCTGTAGCATCGTTACTCCAGTGCTCAAGAGCTTCAAACTTCGGAGGTCTTTACAACTTCACACCTAAAAATTCCTGAACATTGAATTTTCGAACTGTGGAGGTCTTCTTAGCACTGCGCACCAGGGGTGCTACATGTCAAAAATATGGATATAACACATGTCCCTATCAACGGGTGACACCTATCAAGTTCCAATTAGCATATTATGTTTGTGAAAGGCATGAATCAGGTTGACACGAGGCACCCATAAGTGGGTCCACGTCACTGTAGGTGACTTCATCATGCCTCATCACTCTGATGCTTGCTCTGGGACTTCGGTACTCCAGGATTCTGAGGATCTTACAGCACAACACTTCACTTCCTCCAAACGTTGAACTAGAAAACCCCTGAAAGTTTCAAGAATCAACAGCCCACGCTCCTGGCTGAGATCAATGGTCAATAGGAGCTCCATGACTCCGGGCTTCGGAGGATTTCACAACACAACACAACATTTCCCCCGAACGCTGAAGTGGTTGACTCCCCGAACAGCCACTCTCTAGAGATTTTAATACTTCGATACTTCGCAACTTTGGCCTTCAGAAGAATTCACACTATAACACCTCAAAACACACAAACGTTGAATTTTCGAACATACGCTAGTTGGAGCTCTGGGGCTTCGAGCTTCTGAGGTTTCTTCTTCCACTTAGATTAAAATTCCATAACAGCAAACTTCTGGACTCCCGAATCAGGAATTCTTTGGAGCTTCGGTGCTTCGGACTTCAGGAGACTTCTCCACACTACACCACAAATCTCTCGAACGACGAATTCTTGAATACTTGCTAATCTACAAATACGTGTCCACAAAAATGAACGGTATGGATTGGCTCCGGACTTCGGGACTTTAGGGAAAACTCTAATCCATGAAATCCCAACCAAATTCTCCCAAAGTGTCGAATTTTCGAACCACTCAGGGATCCAACAACCCTCCTTCTCCCAGAGATCTACAGTTGAGATCTTCTTTGAGACTTCGGGTCTTTGGTGATTTTTCCTCCTTTTTGTCAAAGACTTGAAAATTGTCGAAGTAGTGAAGTTTGAAGGACTTGAGGGGTTAAGAACCACGCTACTTCCCCAGATCTAACGGTTGTGAGGTATCTGTCTTCTCGAGAACAGATTCAACGGCCGCAATCTAACTTTGTGGCCCAAAACAACGATTTATGTGGTTTCTTTCCTTTGTCAACTTTCTTGAATTGCCAAACCTCTTGAGCTTCTCAATACAGTGAAGGTTTTCTCTCAATGCCCTCTTGGCACCCTCTGTCTTAAATTCTCTGTGAAATTTTTCTACAATTTCAACTTACACGGCCCATCTAGGCTCAGTGTTGGAAACTGGAGCTCTGATACAATATTGTAGCATCCCCAACCTTAGACTATTGGTCTATGCCACATAAAAATATCATTCCCACTGTATATATTTATACAAATTTAAAACAGATGGATATATTCTGAAACTACGTAGAATCATGTGGAAACAACAGTAAAAGTATACACGCAACATACACAGGCAAAACTCATAAACATGAAAGCATGTATAATAACATAGAATGTAATTCACACACAATTGATACTTATCTTTTAATATATGGTCACCCACTGCATGCAGACCTTCCATGATCCTCCTAGTCTTAGACCATGTTTCTCATAACTCTCAGTAGTGGGTCACCCCCGAGATGGGACTAAACTC
Source organism: Picea mariana (assembly GCA_032191745.1). NCBI lineage: Eukaryota > Viridiplantae > Streptophyta > Pinopsida > Pinales > Pinaceae > Picea > Picea mariana. The sequence continues at coordinate 8,468 of JASDQU010095511.1, read as the reverse complement.
CACTCGGGTAAAGAGGTTTCTAACTAGGCTGAAGCTACACAGACAATAGGAAGGATTTTTTCCCTGGAGCCTACTCAAACTATCATCCTACAGTCTCTCATTCCCCACATTTCTGTCTCACCTCAGGAAGTGTGCCCCTTCTCTGCTCAATAGTCCTTGGGCTGCCCCACTTCCCTTCCAGGGCTTCAACAATAGGCCGGACAGGAAGTCTCATAGCACTATAGTTGCAGCTGGGCTCCCTTATGAATTCAATTCCTAGTAATTATCTCACCTACAGAGAGTTTCTCACGAGCCTGACAACCTACCTCTTCAATCCCACAGGCCTGAAAACCCACTTCTTCAATCCCACTCTCTAGTCAACGAGGTGCAGGCTCAGGTAAAGGCAGAAACAGAAAATAGGTATGGAATAAGTGATGGAAGAGATGTTGGAAGCAATAGCGTGCAGGAAAGTAAAAGGGTGTTTCTCATAACTGGAAAGGTATGGGAGATGGCAAGAGCATATTTCAGGTAAGGGACCCTACTGGCTTAGGTAAGGTACCACGTACAGCTCCAGGAGTGCGTGAAGGTTTTAGAGGTTGATTACTGGAGTGACTGGAAAGAATCGTGAATGCTCTCATCAATGGGGAGAATGGTTGAGTGAGTCTGAAATGGACTAATTTCCCCACATTTATTTGCATACACCCTTGATGACACATGGCCCTCCAGGAGCTCGTTTCTCTCCACTTGTATTTCCTTTCTCTTTCTCATAAGAACTTAGGATATCATAAGATTTATCCATGCCTTAGTCTCTAGGAATAATATTATAATATTTCCTTAGAGATAATCCCTCTAGCTTAGCCC
>JASDQU010095510.1:8633-21643 GCA_032191745.1 Picea mariana | reverse complement strand
CACATGAAAGGATGAAATACAAATCATGTGGAAGATATTGCAAGATAAGATGAATCAATCATGAAGAGACTTAAAAGAAGCAAAGACAGAAAGAAGTAAACAATCAAGAGGAAATTGGAGAAAGACTTATGACGTTTTGTAGAAGACAACAAGAAGAAAGCGTGGACTCTGTTAGACAGAGAGAGCCAATCATATGCTACAGAAGATAATAAGGATGCAGATGGAAGCATGGAATCCGTTAAATAGAGGGAGTCGGTTATATGCACTCATACATGAAGCAAGGATTAAGAGGGAGTTAATCCTATGATTCACTGAAGATGATGAAGTATATATCCATGGTAGCAGCCATGAAAGACCGTACGTGTTCAAAAGAGAAGCCTGGTTGTCCATCCAGATCTATGATCCTATGATGAAAGAAAGAAGTGGAATCTTTAGCGCATGGAATCTATAAGAAACTCCATGGACCCAAGATTCAAAGAAAAACATGAGGAAGAACATGGAGATTCCAAGAAAGAAGAGAAGCCTGAACAACTAGTCATTATATCGAGAATCACAAGACTACCAGCCTGATATGAAAGAAATCAAGCAGAACTAAAATTTGTGATGAAGAACAGTGTATGGAAGACTTATGAATGAAAGCATTGAAAGATCCAGAACTAGAGGTTCTCCCAGATGGAGGGAGAAGACTATGATGACTGCTCGTTCCAGTAAACCAGACATATCTCTACATGAGTCATTATATCATCTATGGGTTGGAGTTCTACATCAAGATGAATGCAAAGACTATTCTCCATAGAAATTGAACAAAGAACGTATGAAGAGAAACCTCAAGACCTCGAGGCATACCAGGAAGAAATCCTTGTATACAGATGGAAGAAAACTTGATGGAGAACCTCCAATGCATAACAAAAGCGTGGTGAAGAATCTCTATAACAGAGATATTGTATTAGAATAATTACTCAGAAGATCAGGATGATGGATTGCCAATCCATGAAAAAATTATCATAATGACAGAAGAAGTGCCACATGGATATGTTCCAGTTTTCCAACAAAGATATACTCTATTGATCATAGGTACAAAGAAAAAACAGTGTTCTAGACTGAAGTACATTTAAAATCAAGAATTACATTATCCATGAATGAAGTCTAGAAAGGAGAAAGTGGTTCTCTGATACATATCCCCACAGATGAGCAGATAAGAAGACATCTTTGTAAGAGTTTGCTTACTCAAGTTGGAGCTCGTGGAGACTACTTCTTTATTGAAAAAGGAAGAGTTGACTCCGAGGTTGGGAGGGAGCATTGAAAATATTATTGAACAAATTTATTTTTCGAGATTGAAAAATAGCCCAGTTGGGCAGATTCTTTCCTGTTCGGAAAGTGGATTGATATTTCTAACAGACAACAATTTCCCATTGTGGTTAACATGGGAAATGGTCCAGATTGTTGATGTGTCATAGACAGCGACTTCCCATTGTGGTTAACATGGGGAGTGGTCTAGGGAAGTCTCTCTTCTTGAGGGTTACTTAAGAAGACTGGCCCACCTCGCCGGACAATGATTTCTCATTGTGGTTAACATGAGGAATGGTCTATTTTGGAGGTTGATGCAGGATAGTATTTTCCTCTTGTGGTTAATAGAGGAAATGGTACGGACAATCATTCCTTAGGGTTTATACATTCTCTCCAAGGTGCAGTTTGATTAGTGTAGGAGGAATGACCCAGGGTGGGGAATGGTCCAGGCTCAACAATCAGGGACAGACATTCCTTAGGGTTATACATTCTCTCCATGGTGCACTTTGATTAGTGTAGGAGGAATGGCCCAGGGTGAGGAATGGTCCAGGCTCAAAAATCATAAACAATCATTCTTCCTTGTTTGAGAATAATACGACAGATAGCCCATTGTTGATGTTATATACTGAGGGAAGATATTCTTTCAGGTCTCACAGATGTGAGTGAAATATTGGCCCAGAGGATTCAATTTATATCATAACATTGTTTCTGTGCAGGTTGATATCAGATGATTGTTATGAAGATTGTATGACAATAGATGTATACTATTGTGGTGGATGTGTTCCACTGTTCGTGACTATATGTTACTGATCAAGTACTTGTGTGTTACTTGGTGTGGTAGTGTACCACTGGATTGCATTTATGTACTACTATGGATAGACATAGTTGTGTTCTATTTTGTTTTTAATTGCCTTGAAGACTATCATCAGTATTGAAAATGATTATCAGCTAGATGGATGATTAAAGGACAAAGATTTCCTAGACAAAAAATGGTTCAAAACATCTACTCTTCTAGGACACATGTCCAGATTAGAAGAATGGCTCTTGTATCACTCTATGGTGTGAGTGACTTATCCAGCATCATGTCTGACTACTCAGATGAAGTATGGTTTTGAGAGATTATGCAGCTGATGACACTGATGGTGATGGTGATGCTCATAATCTAGTCATGAGATAGTCTAGATGACTATGTTGATGCTATCGGGTGAATGGTATGTTTTTGTGCTCAAATACCATTACCTATAATACCTCCCTAGCTAGGAGGGAGTGTTGATATTATGGTAGCTACGGGAGGTATTTACCTCCACGTGTAAACTTGATGAGAATAGAAGACTCCGAGAAGCAAGAGAAACCCTAATGAGTTGGCTAATAACCCTAGAAGACTTGTCGGCACAAGAAGATAATATGTATTAGGTTATTAGCCTCCAAGAGAAGAAGTCGGCCAAAATAATTAATATATACTGAAGAGACAGGTATCCAGAAGGAGAAGTCGGCCCCAGTAAGTCTGCCAGAACCACTATAAATACAGGGTGCCAGTCTCTCATTTGACACATCTCAGCAGTTGCAGAGAGCCAGTTCTGCACAATGCAGTTGTAGCCTTGTGCGCAGGTTTGGAGGAGAGTTGTTGGAGCAACTGTTGCAGCTAGCAGATACATTTTGGCTTGGACTATATCTTGGCTAGGGTTTGGACTATCTGATTAGCTATTGTTGGTGCGCTATCTTTGGAGGAAGATGCGCTACGCCTTGTTTGGCTATCTAGCCTAGGGTTTGCTTCCAGAGTAATTCTCAGTCAAGGTTAAGGTGCTCGGAGGGTGGCTTCGGCCTATGGTTGGGTGAAAATAGTGATATTGTCAATGGTAAAACGAGCACAATCCTCTATATTCTAACATGATGAACTATGACATAAATTTTCTGATTAATACTAAGAATCTCCAAAACATAACGTGGATTTTACAATTTTTTTTTAGAAAATTAGGAAAAAACCTGAAATACACTATTATTCATTCAATAAACTAGAATTCAAAGCTCATTATATTATCCAAACAAATAGAGAAACTTGCAACAGATAGCCAATCTACAACAAAACAGACTCACCACAACTCACAACCCAAGACCAGTTGGAGACAGCCTACAACATACAACCCAACTCAACCCACTGATGACGTCATCCCATGGGCATCCTTATCTTGATTTCAGATTCAGAGCATCCAACAGGCATGGAGCCTTTGATCTTGTTGGATACTCGAATATGCAATCGAGATAAGCTCAAGCCATTAGGGGATATTTTTCTTTATCATTCAGGGATATTTTTCTTTATGAATTCATTTGGTGATTTGTGTTCGGTTACTTGTGACAAAGTTGAGTGTCGCTTAAATTTTACTGCTAACTAAAGTTTTTGGAGCAACACATACCATATCCTTTACCTTTTCTGGATTTTAACTTGTGACTTTACCTTCTATTTCCTCTAGATTTTAACTTATGATTTATTAAGAGGAAAGAAATATTCTTAATCATTAAGCCAACTCAAGTTATATTTGGTTTTAGTACAATCAAAAATATATTTAAAATTGTAAGAATTTAGGAAAAAAAGTTATTAACTCCATCATTCTATGCTATTTTTACTCACCTTTTGGAATGAAAATCTAATGTTTTTTCCTAAGAAATCATATGCTACTTTATTCACCTTAATCCCCGTACTTCATATCAATGAATTCAATTCCTCTCCTGTCATAAGAAATCACATGGATACATTTAATAAATATGTGTTTTTAGTACAATCAATAATATATTTAGAATTGTAAGAATTTGGGAAACAAAAGTTATTAGCTCCATCATTCTATGCTATTTTTACTCACCTTGAGGAATGAAATTTTATGTTTTGTCCTAAGAAATCATATACTACATTTATTCACCTTAATCCCCGTACTTCAGATCAATGAATTCAAGTCCTCTCCTGTCATAAGAAATCATATGGAGACATTTAATAGCCAATATTAGAGTTCAGAAACATTTGACAACGTCGTTTGAGAAAAAATAAAAACACAAAAGGCTTGGATAATCAAGTTCCATGGGTTTAAGACCTTGTTCCATGGAAATGAAGGGTATCGATCCCTGCACCTTTTGCACGCTATATCTCCACTGCATCACAACGACAAAGATAGTCTGGTATGTAATTGTGGCTCTGTTAATAAAATCCCCGATAAATAAACACAAAGTTGAGGTTTGGTATGTGGTTGTGGCTCTGTTAATAAGAGCCCTGATAAATAAGAAAAAACATTGCTGACATCTGGTATGTGGCAGTTGCATAACATTCCAATAAATTTGTCATAATACCTTAGTCCAAGGCCCATGTTAGAGCCGTTTCCGGTAATTGTAGAAAAAACTGGAATGTGTAGAACAGACAATGATTGAGATTTTTGCAACAAAATATACTCTTGGTGCATTTTGTTATGTCCTTCATTCTCAATTTTATGACATGTCAAGTTCATTGTAGAATCTAAATGGTGGACATTGAGGTTGATGTAATGTCAAGTATATTGGATTTATCTATTGTAGAATAGAAATAGGGGGACATTGAGGTTTCCATTAGGCTTTTAAATGGGGAATTGAAATATATTGTTTTTGCAAACTTAATATAGAAAACCAAACTTTTGTACCAAAGTTAATTGAACGTGGTAGAGCTTGAAGGGGTGCATTGATGAGGCCTCTTAAAAGTATATAGGAAATTCTTATTGATAGTCTTAAATCCAAAAATACTCTTGATTCATCATAAAATGACCTAACATAACTTTACCAGATGTTACAGATGTTACTGCGCCATAGGTATTATTATGTTACAAAAGCATGCCAATTTCTCGAACAATTTCATTATTATTTGCAAAATGGATAGTGTAAGGCCCTCTATGACACCCACCAAGCAAGCGTGCTCCTTGGGTAGATTTGGCGACGGAACAGATGAAGAGCACAAGGGGGAAGCGAACGATTGGGAAGAAATTATACTATGAGCATGAGCAAGAGCACCTTGGGGCATGATGGAGACGTCCAAGCCCAAGGGGGCACATACCCTTCTTCCCTTGCGAAAAATGATGGAGACTTAAGTTGTGTTTGGGCAAGGTCAAGGAAACTTGAGAGCACGCCCAAGTAGTGGGCCTGTCTACCCTTGGCAGCATGGGTGCACCTAAGAAGTTGGACGACCCCATCGACACACCCATACAGAGTCATGACGATCGACACAAGGAAGAGCACAAGGCAAGGGGCGTGTGCCCAAAGATGGATCACATCGGTCCAAGAGATGCGATGATTGATGGGAAAACGAGCTTGTTTGGGTGCACTGGGTCCATGGAGGGGCGCGATAGTTTGGTTGAGTGTGACAATTCATGAAGGGGCATGAGACACCTAGAAGACATGATGTTTTTCACAAGTGACCCTTGGAGTCCCTATAAGAGCACAAGGGCACTCAATCAAAGGCACAAGAAGAAAGTGAAGGAAAGAGACATGGAGGTCTGAGGTTGGGCGCACAAGTGAGTCGCACCTCAGGTCATTCTTCCTTCAAGCCTCAACCTGAGGTTGGGCACAAAAGTGAGTTTCACCTCAGGTTGAAGCAAGGAGGAATGACAAGGAAAGTCTTGGTGTGATAGAACCACAAGTTTGGATAGTTTTGATGTATAAGGCAAAGTCATGAGACTCTGCCCATCTATGTAACTGGGATATTAGTGCCCACTTTGTAAAGATTTGTTTTTGTTTCACAGTATAATAAACGAAGTTGGGTATTAGGAACCACTGGTGACACCAATACTATATCTGTGTCTCTTGTGTTTCACATGTTTTCTGTTGTATTCCAAAACAACTAAGTATTAAAGAATGTTAAGGAATTTCTAAGTATATAATTGAGATGCATAGACTAAGGATGTGACTCATCTGTAGCCTAGAATAGAGTATGGGTATGCTCGAGTTGAAGAGGTGTAGTTTTGGTGTGTTTGTAGGGAAAATCATCTACAGTCGTGGGATAACTAAAATAGATCGATAACCATGTAAGACACACAAATTCCAATAATAACATACATCAAATATTCTATAGCTAATTCAACCGAAATAACTAACTTTTGCAAGAGGGAGAAAGACAAACTCACTTGTAGTCCTACGTTCGATGTAGTTCCCGAATTCTAGAATCTTCTCGCTCCTTCCCAATAGATTCTCTTGAAACCTACAAAACTTATGCAGACAAATCTCCAAGAAAAATAGTTATGCTAATAACTAAATCGTTAGTTTGATTAAATATGAAATAAATACTTTGCAATTAGTGTTCTAGGAATCATATATTTAACAGCTATAAATTAAACTTTAAGAACACAACATTTCGAAGGAATGAGCATCTTATTAATATGAGTAGTTTGGAGACTAATCAATTACCTATATTGAAACAATGTTGCTTTGTTGAAAGGACTTCGGGTCCCTCCACCCAAGCTTCTGCTATAATGAGGTCTCAACCTTTGATTCACTGACAAACTCAAGGAGGATTCAAAGGGGATCCTAGTCAGATAGAGAGGTGTTCAAATAGGGCTAGAGACAAGGGATTCCAGGTCAAGAACCAACAAAGCATAGGAGGTTTATGGGCATGTAGACATGGCGGGGATTAGCCAATCAATTGTTTTCTTTGATATGATTTTAATCATTACCTTTCTCCTTGGACCAAATTCTCTATTTAAGCCATCTTTAGTTGGTTAGAGATGGTTAAGTATGGGTAAAAGGATTTAGGCAACTAACCAAACTCGTAATTCAAATTTTAATTAGGAAAACATAATTTTTTAGCATTTATTAACATGTATAAGACTTTCCTTTGGACAAACCGCACATACGCATGTTGCATAACTGCCACAACGCATACAAGTTCCAAAAAAGTGTTTTTAGAAGATCTCAAGGGAGTATGGGGAAAATGTGTCTGCAAGTAGGATAGGGACTAAGCCAATAAGATCATCAATGCTTCAATGGTGGAAGTTGATGCTATCATAGATGTCCCCTAAAGTGTGAGGTCAGAAGAGAAACTTATGGCCGAAATACATTATAAGTCTTCAAAGAGTAGGAAGTTAGGGCGAAGTTCGCCAAAACCCAATCTAAGAACAACAAACAACAATAGAAAAGAGCCGGAATACTCAATTCCTAAGGTAGGCATACCCATGCTCAGGTGCGACTACAAGCATGGTCACCAATCAAGTACATTGTAGAACCATGAAGAATATATGCATAGAAAGCAATGATCATGGCCACAAAAGAGATACAAAGTGGATTAATGTCAAATAGAGATCACAACCATGAAAGAGATATAGAGTGGATCTATGTCTCAGAACCAGTGAAGGATATCAGAAGGAAAGAGCTAGATAAGTGATCATTCACAAGTACCGATGTGAGGAGTGGTATTGTCCAAACGCAACTCGGGTAGGAGCATAGAAAGGGTGATGCTACTACATTCCTAAGGTCTTCAAATCAATTGTTGTGGTATGATTCTGAACTATGAGAATAGACGTGTTGAAGTCGAACATAGTGGGACACCGTTTGATTACCAATCATTGATGTATATTGTTAAGAAATGCAAGACAACCCACCGATAATGATAATGGGCATTAAGGTACCCAGTACAATATAACAAGTCTGAATAGAGGTTTTGATGTCGAACACCTAGTAGAATCTATCGATTAGGGGACATTGATGTATTCCCACTTTCAATAGCGAGAGAACCTTTCCACTAATGACTACAGGCCCCAAGGTAATAATAAGGACTCTATATCCCTATCCCAGAGCAAGATGTGTTGAAGTTGATAGGGAGAGATGTGTTGGAAGAAGGGAATTAAGGCATCCCCCATCAACCAACACGAGGAGTAGCATAAGGCCAAATATTTGGAAGGACTTGAATGAAATATTGAAAGGACCACCATGAATTACATCTCCTGCATGCATTAGAAGTAAGTAGCGCACAAAAGAAACCCTCTGAATAGCAGCCAATAATGAATATTGTCAACAAAGCCGAGGAAACCACCAATGGGGATAAATAGAATCTAAGGTGTTGCATGAATCCAAACGTGTGAATAATGTTCTTGTCATCATACACAAGAGAAACCACTCAGTTAATGACCAATGATATAATTTCGTGTGTTGAGCACAAGGACACCTATCAATAATGTAAATAGTGCTAGGGTGCGACTCTAGGTCAAACTCTCAAATAAATTTATCGTAGTCGATAAGAGTTTAACCTATCAACAAGAAGTCAATGGGGACCCTCCATACCAACTCGAGTATAGGACAAAGACACTTTTGATTATGAGAAGTGTTAGAATTGAAAATGCGTAAAACACAATTCACATATGATTATCAACAATCACACAGATTAAAAAACACAAAGATTTCACGTGGTTCACCCAAACGTTGGGCTACATCCACCAAGCATAGGTATCTGTTGTCTTATTATTCAAATCATAGAGATTACAACAGACTTGCAAGCTCTCTCATATCCTCCCCATCTCTCATATCCCTCACTCTCATCCTCCCCTTCTCTCATTTGCCTCTACGGGCTTACATAAATTTATATACATTTACACATAACACTGATTATTAAATTCAATCTCATCCATATTCTAACTTGGTCTTATTTAGTTGCAACCAACGCAGAATAATAGGATCTAATTCTATCTTTGAAGGAATTCGTTGTCACCAAATTCAACAATCTCCACCTTGACAACAATTAACCTAATACCTTGCTCCTTCCTTTTGTTCATCATCTTTTCTACAAGCCAAGAGAAGCTAAGCACCATCGTAGCTTCTCTAAAAGTACTGGTTTTGTGAACATGTCTACGCAATTCTCTTTTGTATGCACTTTCTCAAGAGAGACTCCATGTTCATCGATGACCTGTCTTACAAAATGGTACTTGATAGGTATATGTTTTGTTTTACTGTGATAGGTTGGATTCTTAGCCAAGTGAATAGCACTTTGACTATCACAAAATAACTTTACTTTGTCTTTCATCCTTCCAAACTCACCAAACAAACCTTTCAACCAAACTGCCTCTTTGCAAGCATGTGAAGCAGCTACGTATTTTGTTTTTGTAGTGGATAAAGCAACAATGTTCTGTAGCTTTGACATCCAACTAATAGCTCCACCTGCAAGAGTAAAGACATACCCTGAAGTCTACCTTCTCTTGTCCAAATCACCTGCAAAATCAAAATCAACATATCCACAGACTAATTCACAACCATTTTTATAAGTGATATAGTAATCACTTGTGCCTCTCAAATGTCGAAGCACCCATTTCACTGTCACCCAGTGGTCTTTACCTAAATTTTCCATATATTTGCTGACAACCCCAAATGCATGTGAAATGTCTGGTATTGTTCTAACCATCACATACATTAGACTTCCTACTGCATTAGCATATGGTATTCGAGACATATATTCCTTTTCTTCTTTTGTACTAGGACATAAAATTGAAGAAAGATTAAAATAGGAAGCCAAAGGGACTGAAACTGGTTTCACATCATTCATACCAAACCTCAAAAGTATCTTTTCAACATACTTCTCTCTCCTGTCTCTGAATATCTCCATGCCCAAAATTTGCCTTGTTTCTCCTAGATCTTTCATATCGAACGTCCTAGCCATCTGAGCCTTCAACCTATTGATCTCAGTTATGCTTTTGCTTGCTAAAAGCATACCGTCAACATACAATACTAAGATAATGAATATGCCATTATTCAATTTCTTAAAGTAGACACAATGATCATACTCACTCCTTGTATAATTCTGGCTCACCATGAAAGAGTCAATTTTTTTGTACCATTGTCTGGGAGACTGCCTCAGACCATACAATGATTTCTTGAGCTTGCAAACAAATTTCTTGCTGCGATTCTGAACGAACCCTTCATGTTTTTCCACGTAAATTTCCTCATCCAAATCTCCATGTAAGAAGGCAGTTTTAACAAACCATAGACTGGTAAGTAACAAACCAATGTCTATGAAGACACATGTGATTTGAAGCACCGAAATCTAATAACCACTGTTGATCATGATGTGAACCAATACTAATAGATAAAAATTCACCAGTCATACCTAAACCTGTTTCAGTTTCATTTTATTCCTTCGTCTCTTTTGGAGGGTCTTCTTTGGAGGCTTGTTGTATCTTCCAACAATCCTTCTTCAAGTGTCCATATTTTCCACAAAACCAACACTTAAGCTTTCTCTTCTTTCCCTTCGAATTTGACCGAGAGAAATCCCTCTGACCCTATCCTCTTTCTTTAGGTCTACCTCTGACAATCATCGCCTCAGATGTAGAGGTTTATGAATTGGATTTCTTCCTTGTTTCCTCATATAGTAAATCTCCAACAATAACATCAAACTCAATACTTTCTGTTGTGTTGAAACTTGCTTAATTTTCTTCTATTATTAGGTTACTTTCAATTTACTAGATAACAATAACATATATAAGATCACTGAGAGAAACACAATCACAAGATACACAACATTTATCTTGGGAAACCCTCATGGGGAAGAAAACCTAGTAAAACTTCCTTAATATAGATAGCCAATACAATGCCATGACAATGAACCAAACAACACATAAATTACTCTCCCACGGATGTGCCTCTCTCTCTCTCTCTCTCTCTTCCTTCTTTCGACAACTGGTAACTACAGCTTCCTTCAATACTTGCACACCAGATGAGTGAGATGAGTGTGTGTCTAAATGAGGCACTGGCCTCTCTTATTTATACAATCTGGCATGTGTGAACAAAAGTGTCTTTTCACTGGCAGGGCCGATTTCTCATTTTGGGTGGTTAGAACCACCTTTATTTAATCTGGGGCCCGACTTCTCATTCTTCCTATTAAAATTAGGGTTTGACCAATCTGCAAAATGGGATTTGGTCAACTGCAATGCCCAACATTATCAATCCACAAAAGGGGATTGATCTAATCAATAATAAATATATTTTATCTTTTACTTTATCCACAACAAGGGATAAGAATATTATTTGCAGTTACACAATATTTTAACACTCCCTCTTAATAAGAAGGATATTATTTATCTTTTGACAGGTCACTGGATGTCAACATCAACTAGGTAGCAACATCCACTGGATAACATCATCAACTAGGCAACATCATCAATTGGATAACAACATCAATTGGGCAACATCGTCAACTGGGTAACATCATCAACTAGATAATAGGAGGCATCAATATAATCCACTTGGTCATCTGACATCATGATCACTGACTGGCATATATATAAATCATAAGAAGTTTTGTTCTCTTTATCTTCGTGCAGAAGATACTCTTTCTTTCTTTCATCTTCATGCAGAAGATACTTCTTTCTTATCTTCACACAGAAGATCTCGTATCTTCACACAGAAGATGTCTTATCTTCACACATAAGATATTCTATGAGTTTTTCCATTCCTTTTATGTTCTCCCTTCTCTTGTAGTCATCTATCTCACCCATCCACTGGGGAGGACTACTACCATAGCTTCACTCCTAGTCATCCCACAAGAACTAGAGAAGCTAATATTCTAGCATGGGCAAGACTAGACTCCCTTTCCATGATCCCTACAGGATCACGGCATAAACCTCAAGAGCCAACTAACCATTCCACATGGTCAAGGTTTGTGTTCCAGGCTACTCAATCCTTGGACAGAGGAGAGTATCTTCCCACTACCCCTTGGAGAAACATCCACATTCCTCTCTACAAGGGTGGTCACACCCCTCTCTACGAGGGTATTCGAGCATGTCCCTAGAGTATCCAGAACTCAACACTTGGAGAGAGGCCAACCTTGGAAAATTTCTCATTCCCCTTCTCTACGAAGATCTCTTCCTTATATATGAAGGTCTCTTCTCTTTTCCTTCTCTATGAAGGTCTACCTGTGGGATTTCTCTTTCCTTCTCTACGAAGGTCTTTTCTCTTTCTCCTTCTCTACAAAGGTCTAGCTATGGGATATGAAAAAAATCTCTTGTGGTCCAAAATCTTTCCATGGTATAATACCATGCTACCCATCTGATGGGAACCTTCCATCTACTAGATAAATTTCTTATTGAACAAAATATCTAGGCACCATTCATCTGCTTTCCTAACTGCACCAAATCATGATCCTCCATTTCGAACTCAGAGACATAGCTCCCTCTTGCACCAAACTAATAGCTTCTAATCATCATCCTTGAAGTTCTCTTATGTAATATCCTGGGTGCCTTCTTGAGTTCGAACATTTATTTCTTTATGACTTCATACTGGATCAACCTGCTCCCTCTGCATCTATAAGAACAGTATTGGAGAAACTTGTAGTTACCTGCATCTCATCCACTATATCTGAGTATCGACCTTTTTCTTCATCTTGAACATTTATGTTCTACATATTTAGGAGCCTCCTGCTCCTATATAAATACAGGATATTTTCTGGTCTTTACTGACTGTCATCATATCATATGTCCTTCTCATGCTGTCTAACTTCTGCAAGTTACGACATAAGTTCTTTCTTCTGAGACCTGTAAACTTACTTACAATATGCTTTCTGAAATAAATATTTTATCTCTTTCTTCATCCTCTTCTTTGATACTTCCTTCATAATTCTGCATAGATACTGAAGTAAAACGAGGTTAATTAACATTCTCACAAAAATATCTAACTTGTAATGATAAAGTATTAAAGTAAACAAGATACTAGAAATAAACATGAATACTTATCTTTTGTTTTTG
>JASDQU010095507.1:0-21687 GCA_032191745.1 Picea mariana | reverse complement strand
CACTCGCTCTACAATCTAAGAAGAAGAAATGTGGTTGATATGTTGACAGTGGTTGTTCAAAACACATGTTAGGCGATTAAGACAATTTTCTTACATTAATAAAGGAAAGAGATGGACCAGTCTCCTTCATAAATGTTGATTCAACGAAAATCATTGGAAAAGGCACAGTCAAAATTGGAAACAAGAATACCAAGGCAAAAAATGTTCTACTAGTAGAAGATATGAAACATAATATTCTAAGTGTGAGTCAAATGTGTGACCAAGGTCATAAAGTTACTTTTGATTCACAAAAGTGTGAGATAAGAAAAGAAGGTTCAGGAAAATTGATTGCAACAACTGCAAGAGCTTCAAGCAACACATATGTACTAAGTGAAATTGGAAATGAAAAGTTTTGTCTAGGAAAAGAAGATGAAAGTTGGCTATGGAACAAAAGAATGGGTCACATACACTTTGATAACCTTATCAAACTCAGCAAAAAGGAAGTAGTTAGATAAATGCCCCAAATTACAAAACCAACCAACATTTTATGCAATCGTTGTCAACAAGGAATGCAAACAAATACCATGTTTAAATCAAAAGAATATTCAACGACAAGACCACTGGAAATTGTGCATACTGATCTAGTTGGAACAACTACAACAAAGGGTTTAAAAGGTGAGAAATACTTTATGATATTAGTTTATGATTATACAAGAATGACTATGGTTTTCTTTCTCAGGAATAAGTCAGAAGCTTTTGAAAACTTCAAGGTCTACAAGGAAATGGTTGAAAATGAAATGGATTCAAAAATCAAATGTTTGAGATTTGATAATGGAGGAGAGTTCACTTCAAAGGAATTTATGAACTACTACAGCAGGCATGGAATAAAAAGACAATTCTCCATTGTTAGGACACCTCAACAGAATGGAGTTGTTGAAAGAAAGAACATGACAATACAAGAAATAACTAGAACAATGTTAATGGATTCCAAATTGACAGATATATTTTGGAAACATGTAGTGCATACAATGGTTCACATTCAAAATAGAGAAATTCTCAAAAACAACACTGAAAAAACTCCTTACGAGCTATGGAAAGGAATACCAACAAATGTGAAGCACTTCAGAGTATTTGGAAGCAAATGTTACATCAAAAGAGAATATGGAAGAATGGGAAATTTTGACTCTCATGTGGACAAAGGAGTACATGTTGGTTACTCAAGTACAATGAAACCATACAAGTGTTACAATTTGAAGTTGAACAAAGTTGTGGAAAGCATCAATGTAACAATTGATGAAACAGGTGGACGCCAATTAAAGGAAGAAGAAAATGAATCAATGGAACAACTTTATGAAGAAGAAACATAAGATGAAGAAGAAGTAGAAGGAGAAGATGAAGAGGATCAGACATAAGTAGAAGAGAAAGTTCAACAAGTGCCCCCAAAGACACCTAGCAAATGAGTACAGAAGAATCATCCTTCAGATCAGATTATCGAAAACAAAGATGCAAGAGTTGAGACTAGAAGAAGAATCCTTTCACCACAACAAACACACCTAGAACTCTCATCTACGATTGAACCAAAATTTTTTGAAGAGGGCATCAAGGATGAATTTTGGAATAAGGATATGGATGAATAATTGGATCAAATAGAGAATAATGACACTTGGAAATTGGTTCCAAGACCAAAGAATAAGAATGTGATTGTCACAAAGTGGGTATTCAAAAATAAATTGAATGAATATGGACATGTTACAAGGAACAAAGCTATATTTGTTTGTAAAGGATACACACAAGTTGAAGGAATTGACTTTGAAGAGACATTTGCTCCAGTTTCCAGAATGGAAGCAATCCAATTTCTCCTAGCTTATGAAGTGCTCCAAGAATATTAAAGTGTATCAAATGGACGTGAAATCAACTTTTCTAAATGAGGAACTTGAAGAAGAAGTCTACATTGAACAACCAGAAGGATTTCAGTTGTCAGAGAACACATATTATGCATGTAAATTGAAGAAGGCCTTGTATGGTCTAAAAAAGGCTGAGCATGGTACTCTAGACTGGATAAATATCTACAATAGGTAGAGTTCAGAAAAGGAAGTGCAAACAACAACCTCTACATCAAGGTAACTCAAGATAGTATTTTATTAATTGAAGTTTATGTTGATGATATTATTTTTGAAAGCACTGATGACAGGTTAAGCCAAAAATTCGCAAAGGATATGAAAAATGAATTTGAAATGTCATTACTTGGAGAACTATCCTTCTTTCTGGGCCTTCGGATATGTCAAAGAAACCAAGGAATTTTTATTTCTCAAACTAAGTATATCAGAGAAATGATAAAGAGGTTTGGAATGGAATATTGCAAACCAATTACCACTCCTATGCAAACTAGTTGCAGGTTGAGCAAAGATGATGATTCAAAGTATACAAACCATAGGAAATACAAGTCAATGATTGGTAGCTTACTATATGTGACAACATCCATACCAGATGTAATGCATGCAGTTGGACAGGTGGCATGATTTCAAGAAACACCAAAGGAATCACATGTATTAGCAGTGAAGAGGATTTTTAGATATCTCAAAGGAACATAAGAGTTTGGATTATGGTATCCAAAAAGAAAGTATGTATCACTTATTGCCTACACAAATGCATATTGGGCATGTTGCATTGATGACTGACGAAGCACCAGTGGAGCAATGTTCTACTTGGGTGAGTGTTTAGTATCATGGTTAAGCAAGAAACAATCATCAATATCCTTATCTACAGTTGAGGAAGAGTATATTGCGGCAACAACATGTTGTACACACGTTCTATGGATGAAAAAAACTCTTACATATATACAGGTTGAGTATGATGAGCCCATTCCAATCTATTGTGATAATATAAGCGCCATTAATATCTCAAAGAACATGGTGATGCACTCCAAGACGAAGCACATTCCAATAAAGTATCACTTTCTATGGGAACATGTTGTAGAGAAGAACATCAGAGTTGAATATGTGGGCACAAAAGAACAAGTGGAAGACATCTTTACAAAATCACTTCCATGGGAAGCCTTTGAGTATCTTCACTAGAGACTCATAGTAATTTCTACTCCAAAATGAATGCTTATCTTATGTGTTAGATTTACACGAAGAAGCACCATAAAGAGGACAGTTTAGGTTGGGAGATCAATTTAAGGAAGAGTTCAGTCAGGGGGAGTATCCCCAAGGATAGTTCAGTTAGGGCGAGCATCCCTGGATGGCAATATACCTTTGCCATTGATGACAAAGGGGGAGAGATTTAGTAGATGCAGAACACATAGGCGTGGTTCTGGGGGGAGTGATGGTTAGAGGGGGAGCATGTGTGATATTAATTAAGTATTACATGACATGACTTCAGTATTACATCAGAGTGTTTCCATCAATGCCAAAGGGGGAGATTTTTGATTAATTGGGTTGCTTTTCATTGACGTCAACCCTTGAAGAAATTACGTTAATGAATTCCGATAGCACAAATTTTTGGGTAATGGACCCAAGTTTTTTTGATGGATAATGGTATGAGTTTTGATATATTTGCAGGTAAGACTATTATAGATGGATAGTACATGTCATTCCATAATGGTATGAGTTTTTATATATTTGCAGGTAATACTATTCTAGATGGACAGTACATGTCATTCCATTTCCGGTGGTATGTGGAACGTCACATAACTCCTCACGGCTAGATATTTATGGCCATGTGAAGTTGGAGAACCCTCATGACTCATCTAGAATCCCTGAAAGGTCAAAGTAGTCAAAGTGTTTTCAAAATAAATTATTTAAATAATAAAGTTAATGGAGAAATCCCTAAAATAAGGAAAGTGGGATGCTACATGAAAGTATAAATAAGAGGCAAGATTATCTCATTTAATCACAATTGAACCTATTGAATATCATTGAATATC
This sequence comes from Picea mariana, assembly GCA_032191745.1. Classification (NCBI taxonomy): domain Eukaryota; kingdom Viridiplantae; phylum Streptophyta; class Pinopsida; order Pinales; family Pinaceae; genus Picea; species Picea mariana. The sequence goes on along the minus strand of JASDQU010095507.1, from coordinate 17,783 downwards.
TATTTTTTGAAAGGTTATTTGGGCAGGTATTATTGATAGAAAAAAGTGCGACAGGAAAAGTGTGGCATAAAAAGTGTGGTAGGAAAAGTCCGGTAGAAAAAGTGCGGAAGAAAAAGTGCGGCATAAAAAGTGCGATAGAAAAATCGTGGTAGAAAAATTGCGATAGAAAAATTTCAACAGGAAAATCGTGGTAGAAAAATCACGGCAGAAAAATCATGGTAGAAAAAGTGCGGCGGAAAAATCGTGGTAGAAAAAGTGCAGTAGAAAAATTGCGGCAACAACATGGTTGGGGTCTATTTATGAGAGATATGGAAAATCTTGTTTGAGTGACATGTTGTCTATATTTGGAATTTATATTTTAGAGAAGTGTGACGGGGAGAGGATAGGTGGTTGTAGCCAAAGAAATTGGGGGGTTGTAGCCACCTTCTGGTTGTAGCCAAAGAAATTGGGGGGTTGTAGCCAGAGAATTGGGGAGTTGGATCTTCCCTCAGGTTTTAGCCTGAGAAACTAGGGGGTTGGATCCTCCTTCCAGTTGCAGCTGGAAAACAAACGAAGTTGGTGCTTCCAATGAATGTAATTATTCAAGACATATAAGAAAAAACATTCCATGGTTTTCTCCCTCTTTGGGTTTCCACATAAAAACATTGATGTACTGTGTATGTGTATGATTGCTCATTTTTTCATTGTTTATTTACTATGAAATTATTGGATGATAATTCTACACTGATATAACACTTGCATTATATGGTTAAAAATGATTAAATTGCTCTATTATTTATTTGTGCCCCTAGCATGACTTGCAGTGGTTGGTTGCACATATCCAACATGATTAGCAGAGTTTGGTGATGGGTAGATAACATGACTCACAGAGGCTACAGACCTATCACTAGTATGACTAGGAATGATTCGATTTCCCCCCAAGCATGACTTACAGAGGCTGGGTGCTTGCTCCCAACATGACTCTCAGAGGTTGTTGACAAATTTCCAACATGACTAGTAGAGGTTGGTTGTTTTCCCCTAGCATGAATTGTAGAGGATGGGTGTTGGTCTTCAACATGACTTTGCAAAGGTTGATGACCTATCTCCAACATGACTCGCAAAGGTTGGTGATTTCTTCTTCCTATTCTTCCTCTTTCTATTTCGTTTATAATTCTAGTTTCTAGTAGCTACAATTTCACCAGATAAAGTAGGAGGAGGAGGAGAAGACTTTGTTTATGAAGGGACATCAACATGATGCCCATGACATAATGTTCTTAACTAAGAAGCTTCAAAAGTCAAGACATTTGGAATGGTACCCAACCAAACCAATAGTCTCACATTCAACCCAGGAATGTACAAAGTGGCCATCAAAGGGACACCAACATTTCCGAAGAGAGGAAAAGCAAAAGAATCCCCTTGAAAATGGGTTTCTTGGTTGGTATCATCAGGAAATTTAACCATGAATATATTATGCATAGGTTCTTCCCTTGCGGGATTGTTCAAGTCCATAAAAGTCTCACACACTAACTCTGGCGAACCAGTGGTATAAAAAACAATGCCTATAAAGAGGCGGCTCCATGTTTCTAAATGGAAGACCAAAAATTCCTCACGACTAATAGAGTGGGAGGTCTACCACCAGACCCAAAAAATTGACTGACTAACTCACATGGAAAACTAGGGAGCACAGAGCACACCACTAAGAATAAAATCCTAAGAAGATACAAACCAAACAAACTACCCTTTTGAAGGATTTCGACCCAGGGAGATGAAGTCTTGATCATCCAAAGAATTCAAAAAGGAAAATAACTAGCCATGAGAAGTAGTCACCTAGAACTCTGACTGATGTTCCCTTCAGGTGTCACCCATAAAATACAGAGTCTACCTTAGGTACCACGATACAACCCTTGCAATCACCTATGTGTCAACCTATACAATGGAAACTAGGTCATCAACCTATAATCAACAACCAAGGGGGTACAGTCAATAGATGAACGAGTGTATGGGCAGGGTAACTAAGTCTGAAGATCCTCTTGAGGCCTAAAATGCAACAGGGTTGGAATGACACTTAGAGTACCTTGGATGGATCCAAGTGTCTCATAGGTTTGACATAAGTCGGGCTAGTAACGCTACAAGATTTACCCCCAATACACACTCTCCCAAATGCTTTGTCAGTATCAGGAGTGGATATATCCATCACCATCATCCACATGGCCTCATGTTTGACTCTTGTGTGAGTGGAGATTCCTAGATTGAGTAATTACAAAGTGGATTTTTCACACTCTAGCACAAACACCTATGTCAAGTTTTGGTTGGCCTTGGTGAACCCTAGAAAAAGTGTTACTAATATATTTTAGATTAGCACGCTTGTTTTAGGGGATTTTCTTAATCAAGGAATGAAATTGCAATTGATGTTGTTTGAGACTCTTGCAAAAATGAAACTTATAAGAACACTGGAAAATACAAATTTACACTAATCCTTCAAACCTAAAGATGTAATCTTTTCTCCTTTCCATGTAAAATGCACAATGAAACTTTCGAGTGAAACAAAAGAGAAAATGAAAGGATTTTCCTTCTTATTTTTCTTTTGAAATGCTTTCAAGATGAGAATAAAACACAACCCTATGCTAATTCTTTTTCTTTTTCAAATAACAATGCAAAGAAAATGCAAAGAAAGAAAGAGACCTAAAAAACTAGGTTTATTTTATTTTATTTTTATTTTCTTCCAATCAAAGTAGAACTAAGAAAATATGCTAAAAGAACCTGCAGAATACAACTCATTTTTCTTAAAAAATAAAGCTAAAAATAAGCCAAAAAAGATAGGAAACACGAAGAGACAAGAGTATTTTTTATTTTATTTTATTTCATAAACAATCTAAGCCTACAAACTATCTAAACCCCAAACAATAGAGGCTTATGGAACTCATGAAGACCTGAGAACCACAAGTTTCCTGTACGAAAATAAAATATTTTGAAAAGAATTCTCCAAAACAATAGAGATGCATGATGTGAACGACCAACCTGCATATGTACATGGGATGTATGTAATGAATACCACATATGTACACGTGAAGTATAGAGAATAGGGCACATACACCTCTGTAAATTTAAAAAAAAAAAAAATTGTTGGACAAAAAACTTGGGCAAGGGAAGATGGTAGGCACCTGAAAGGTGACCAAAGACCTAACCTGACTTAGAACACTCAGAAAACTCAGAAAGAAACTGAAAATCAAATCTAACCAAGATCTCCCACTAAGACCCTAGAGAGACTCCCCATCAGAGTTACCAATTCTTCTAGTGGGAAAAACCCCCCTATTACTATACCAGGGTCAAAGTACAGGTAGAGATATGATCTCCCTTAAAAAACGATCCTATTCTTAAACTACCCCAAACATTCTAAAAGGATGAACATAAAGAGATAGTAAAGTAGGTAAGAATTAGTACCTTTGGTCCTAATGTTCGATGTAGACCTCCTCCACCTTTGTAGCTTCCCAGGCTATTGGTGTCCTCCCAAATTTGACCTGCAAGAATACTTAGGAAAGCAATGCTACAAATATTCTATATCTACTCATCAATATTAGGGTTAGATATAATACATTATACATAAATAAAATGAAAAGAATAAACACATAATATTTGGGACAAGAAAATGATTCTTTTATTCAGTATGAAGATTAAAATTTACAACCTTCAATGGATGACGCTCTGTGAACTAGGTCCATGAGCCTCTTAATGTTGCTCCAAATGCATCATCCCAAATCCTTCTCTCACAATCAAGTGATCACTTTAGGTAAAGGGAAGGGATTGTATAGGACAAAGGGTTTGAGAGGGAATACTGAGGCCAAATATCAGAAGGGGCTGCAATATTTGGAATAAGAGGGGGAAGGGATTTTGGAAGAGTTTCTCTGTTATAATGTTTGATGTTGGAATGGGACCCTAGAATCTCCTTTTATATGACAAAAGTTCAGTTATTCGGTTTGGGGATGGGCTACAATGGGTGAATTGGTTGGGAAACCATCGATAGCCTATAAACTCCATAGAATTCCTTGCAACTTTTGGAGGTAAACACAAGATGTTTAGTATGCAACTAGCGTATGTACACGAGTTATATAGTATGAAACTAGCGTATGTATGCGATTAGTAGTGCATCAGGGTACGCACATGCCCCAAAAAATGTTTTTTTAAAGAGAGATCCTCAGCAGTAGTTTGGTAAATTGTGCAAGTAGGAAGGCCAATGGGCTATAGCACAAACAAATAAATACATATGATGCACATATTGTTTTATGTTTTATCCCATAGGCACTTCATTTCACAAAGTGACCATATATCATGACCAAGTGTTAACCTAGTTGACCCTTCAACTTATCGCCAGTTTACATATGACCTTGACCTGTGACCGAGGGTGAATACATATGAGGTTTCAAACAAATTGATGGTGGAGACTTAATCTGCAGTTGAGTGGATGGTTCTCGTTCTCTTCAAAACTTTGACGTTTCAGGACTCTGCCCTTTGCAGTATTCTAATTCTTCTGGAGCAAATTCCACCGGAGCGTGTATCAACACTTCCCTGATTAATAACCTTCACAAGTATAGGAGCTAGGACCATGAAATTATTAATTTAAGCAATGTTCTCGATGCCTCATACCTTATGTCTTCATAACTCATGACCGTGAGCTAGAACCTAGTCCTCCAGACTTTGGCCTTTGGGCGTTTTCTCCCTTACAAGCATCCAATATTTCGAATTTTGAACTTTCTGAAGTGATTACCTCTCACAATAGTTGATCTGATGGTTAACATGATTCCCAGAGCCAAATCAACAGTATTGTTTCAATCCTTACGCTATCCTTCCACTGGATTAATCCAATGGCTATGAATTTAATCAAAGGTTGAGATGGGCGGCCAGGATTTGTTTCAGAGTTTAAACTTGTGCGAGGGATAAATCTTCTTCCAACCTCTGAAAAATAAACTGCGTGAGTCCCTTCTCTCCACATGTCATACACACATCATATCGAAGCCTGGAAGGGTGGTATTCCAAACCTATTTGGTTGACTTCCAAAATAACTTATTGATGTAGGAGCATCACAAATATCAAGCGAGCGTGGAGAAAGCGCAACGTATTTTTTTGAGCACATGATAAATTGCTTGAAAACCTTTTTGAAGTTGATGCACCAAATCTTTAATGAAGCCATTTATGAAGGAGTGCCTTTGTATATTGTATTGGACCTTGAGCGATTCACTCTCGTCCTTAGTAGATAGGAGGCATTTAAACAATTTAATGCAGGTAGATAGACTTGAATTCATAGATTAGACAGTTTTAGAAAGAAGGAGGGAAAACGAATATAAACACCCTCATTGTCCATTGTAGCAGGGGCATGATTATTGAAGCAGGAAGAGCACAGGAGAATAGTAGAGAGCTGTAGAAGAACATCCATGTATAGATCTTGAATTAATAGAAGAAGTTGATTCAAATCCATGGTTTTGTGTCTGTTCTCTATGTGTTGATGTTAAATGATGTGCTCATGAGTGTTTGTTTTCCTATTATGTATTTGATTTATTGCTGTGTATGTGATTTCATGTTTGAGTTTGAAATCTGAGGGAAGAAGAAATGAGTTTCAATTGTTTCTCTATCTGAGTGAGGATTCCTGCAAGGAGTGTAGTCGAAAGCATCTGCAAGGAGTGCGTTGACGGAGGCTTAGGTAGTTTAACTCTTGTTCTCGTTCACCCAGAAGTGAAATTGGGTTACTGGAGCTGTGCCAGGAGTGCGTAGGCTAAGGGAGAGTCTCAGTTGTGAATCTGAGTAGAATCTTAGAAGGACTGTTGCTGCAGGTGTGCACAGGGTCGAAGAAACCCAAACACTTGAAGTGTTTACAGGTTGACGCAAGGAAGGCGTGCAAAGGGTTCTCATTTTCTAAGAGACTGAGAAGCTGGAGAAAGCTTAAGAGGGATAAAACCTTCAGAACCTTTGGAAGGATTGCATAGGGAGTTCGTGCCGTGGAGCATCTAAAAACCAGTGTTGCAGGGTTGCACGCAGGAGGATGAGTGAGCGCAAAGGAACACTTAGTTATTTTCAAGAAATCCTCAAGGAGGAATAAATCGACGGTCAGGATCTCGTGGAGGGGATTCGTGAAAAATCCGCCAGACGTCAGATCCACCAGAGTAATGGGGAGGTTACGGCCACACCAGGAGGTTAAGCTTGGGAGGATCGTGAGCCGTAGGATCGTTGTTGGGTTTCCCGTCAGCCATTCGATCAGGCAGAAGTTGCACTGGGGTTAAGTCCTAGTGAACAGAGGAAAGTCCTAGAGAGGCATCGGGATATTGAGGTATTGGGGTTTTATAAGTCAAGAGACCTGAGACCTTTCGAGTCTCGAAACATCGAGGAAGTCCTAGCCGTGGATCTCAGGGTGGACACGCGTCAGAATATCCGAGAGGAGTCGGGGTTCAACACTTCGTGAATCCCGGGGACAAAGAAAACATTGCATCAGGAATCGAGATCCCACGATGTCCGAAAAGGCGATGAGGAGATAGTGACATGGAAGAGTCAATCCTTACGTGCATCGAGAATCGACGTTTCGTGATTCTTGGGAACCATAGCAGCGGGAATCGTGAAACTCCGAAACGCGATTTCCCGACAGGCTAAAAGAGTGGGCCACGGAGGAGTCGGCATGGAGGACAGGTGGAAGATTTCATCGGGGTTTCGAGAAGTGAAGCTCTGAGGGAAAATTTTCACTTGGATTCGCGATCCTGCGATATCCAAAAAAAAGAACGACGGGTGAAAGGACCGTTGAAAGGTCAACTCGCGTGGATGTCAGGTAAGTCGGCATATCAGGGTTCAGAGGATCAGGGATCCTAAGGACGAAGGGTCCATACATTTCAATCCCGCGAAGTCTGAAACCCTGATAGGAGGTAATACTGTGGTCTTATGGATTAGTAGTCATGTGCACCGGAAGTCTAGCCAGGAGGGGCTAATGAAGAAAAATAAGCGTTTTATGCATATCGAGGATCGGTGGTTGGTAAAGCGAAGTGTTTGGAACATCGCGAGTGCCAAAATCCCAACAGGTGAAACTCCGATAGGGACGTGAAAGGTCAGTGTTGACTTGCATCAGGGTTAGGGGTTTTGAGAATCCAAAACCACGCGAACATAGGACTCGCAAAACTGCGAAGTTCGATTTCCCGATCGTTAGGGGAGATGTTTTGGAGAACTGCTGTGGGTGTGGAAAATTCCCGATAGGGAATTAGAAGATCTTTCATTTCTTCGAGCCAAGGAAGGAGGAGGTCCTGTGAGCGGACGTGCCTGAGGGCGCGCCTGCGTCAAGTGGTATCAGATCAAGAAAATTTATTTGCTTTTTGTAGCAGAGAAGAAGGAAATTCACCATGCTGCCAAGGAGATGGGATAGACAGTCACCCGATCCAGAGGAAAGAGAAAACCTGAGGAGAAGGGGTAGGCAAGCACAGAATCTAGAAATGGAAAGAGAGATACGTGATCTACGAGCTAGACTCGAAGATATGGAGACAGCGCAAAGACGCACAACCACTGCGGGGGGATCTTAGCGATTCAGAGGGTGAAGTTGAAGCTGAACATGGGGATGAAGTTACAGCTGAGGATGCAGCCAATGAAAGTCTAATCAAAGCTATTGCACAGATGGGTGCAAAAATGAAGATGGGCATTCCAGTTTATGAGGGGAATTTGGATGCATAAGAGCTTCTAGATTGGATTAGAGCTCTGGATACATACTTTGATTATGAAGATGTCGAAGAGGACAAGAAAGTCAGGCATGCCATCACAAGATTAAAAGGACATGCAGCCTTGTGGTTGGATGAACTACAAGTGGATAGGCGTTGCCAAGGCAATCAGAAAATTAAGAGCTAGGATAGGATGATTGCAAAGATGAAGGAAAAATTCATCCCCAGGGACTATCAAATTTCTCTGTTCAGGAGAATGCAGAACCTGAGGCAGAAGATGATGACAGTAAAAGAGTATACTGAGGAATTTTACAGGTTGAATATCAAGGCAGGTCATCGTGAAAGTAATGATGAAAAAGTGGCCAGGTATATGAATGGCCTGAGATATGATATTCAGGATGAAATGAGTATGGAAACCATCCGAACGGTAGAAGATGCTTATTAGATGGCTCTGAAAGTTGAAGAGAAGCTAAGCCGAAAGTAGATTCAAAGGGGCCGAGGCAGAAGCCAGCCCAGAGGTAAGTCGGTTGCCTAGGAAAGAACTCAGAGGCCCAGAGACGACTGGAAGAAACCTCAGACTCGGACAGAGAGAGGTGGAAGTTCACAGCAAAGGCAGTGATATGCTGAGCAAAGAGAACAACATACTGAGCATAGAGGAGGATATACTGATAATGATAGGTTTCTTCATACTAGAGGTAGAGGAAGAGGAAGAGGTGGAGTAATCACATGCTTCACATGTGGAAAGAATGGGCACAAGTCATTCGAGTTTCCAGAGAGAAAGAAGGAAACTAGAGAGGCTCACATCACCGAGGCACAGAGGTGAGATGATGAGGTGGAAGACGCTGAAGGTGGAAGATCGTTGATGATGCGAAAAGTCCTTTTGACACTAGAGAAGGAGATGGAGAATTCAGCGCAGAGGAACAGTCTTTTTAGGACTGCTTGCAAGACCAAGGATAGGGTATCCAAGTTCATTGTGGATAGTGGAAGCATGGACAATCTCGTTTCAACCGAGATGGTAGAAAAGCTGGAGCTGGAGATGACCAATCATCCAAGCCCATATAAAGTTTCGTGGCTACAAAAAGGACATTAGGTAAATGTCACCAAACAATGCTTAGTTGAATTTAAGATAAGAATATATAATGATAAGTTATTATGTGATGTCATTCCTATGGATGTTTATCATCTATTGTTGGGTAGACCATGGCAATATGACAGAAATGTGATTCATGATGGGCGAATGAACACATACACCCTAGAGAAGAATGGGAGGACTCATATGTTACGTTCAATCCAGGATAAAGAAGTAAAACCAGAGGTAAGAAACATAGTACTTCTCATGAGTGGGAAGGAACTTCTTACAGAGGTTAAGAAGAAGGAGGATCCACAGTTCATTGTGGTCAGAAAGTTGAGGATTGTTCTGACTAGCAAAAGAATGGATGATTTGACAGAGGAGGTTCAGGAGCTGCTGGAAGAGTTTGCTGACATAGTACTGGATGAACTACCTCGTTCGTTGCCACCAATCAGGAGTGTGAGTCATCATATTGACCTCATACTAGGAGCCAGTTTTTTGAACAAAGACATGTACAGATTGATGCTGCAGGAGAATGAAGAGGTTAAAAGGTAGGTCCAGGATTTATTGGACTAAGGATTAGTGAGGGAAAGCTTGATTCCATGTGTTGTTCTGACAGTACTCAGTCCGAATAAAGATAGAGGCTGGAGGATGTGTACTGACTCAAGGGTGATCAACAAAATAATCATCAGGTACAAATTTCCATTGCCAAGGATGGATGATCTGATGGACTTCTTGAGCGGAGCCAAGTATTTTTCGAAGATTGATCTGAAGAGCGGATATCACTAGATTCGTATGAGGGAAGGTGATGAATGGAAGACAACATTCAAAACAAACGAAGGGCTGTATGAATGGCTAGTCATGCCGTTTGGCTTAACAAATGTGCCAAGTACCTTTATGAGGTTGATGAATGAAGTCCTGAAAGATTTCATCAGAAAATTTGTCATCGTATATCTGGATGATATACTGATTTTCAGTAAAACGAAGGTTGAACATCTGAAGCATTTGGCCATTGTGATGAAGAAACTATAGCAGGAGAAGCTGTTGATAAACATGAAGAAATCCTCGTTTATGAAGACAGAGCTTGCTTATCTGGGTTTTGTTATATCTGCAGATGAATTGAGGATGGATCCAGATAAGGTGGAGGTAATTAAGAATTGGCCATCACCGAGAAATATATTTGAGGTGAGAAGTTTTCACGGATTGGCTAGTTTCTATCGGAAGTTCATCGGGAATTTCAGTGGAATTAGCACAGTGATGATGGATACAGTGAAGAAAAGACATAAATCTTTTCACTGGACAGAAGAGGCTGAAAAAAGTTTCAAATTGTTGAAACGGAAGATCATGGAACAATCAGTTCTGGTGTTACCGGATTTCCAAAAGACATTTCAGGTAAAATGTGATGCAAGCAGGTTTGCCATAGGAGCGGTCTTGAGTCAGGAGGATAGATCGATTGCGTATTGCAGTGAGAAGTTGAATGAGGCAAAAGAAAAGTACTCCACGTATGATAAGGAATTCTATGCCATCATACAGGCATTGAAAAAATGGAGGCACTATTTGATTCCAAAGGAATTTGTTTTATATAGTGATAACTATGCATTACAATTTGTGACTCACCAGGAGAGGTTGAATCAGAGGCATGTTAAGTGGGTCGAATACATGCAGAATTTCACTTTTGTAATTAAGCATATTTCGGGTACTGCTAACAAAGTGGCTGATGCTTTGAGCAGGAAATGTTTGCTGATGCAGGAGTTCAAAGTCAGGACGTTAGGCTTTGATGATCTCAGGGACATGTATGCAGATGACCAGGATTTTAAGGAAGCATACGAAGTAGCCGAGAACCCAGTTATTAGAGACAGAAGCCAGTGGATAGAGTACGTGATCCAGGAAGGATTGTTGTTCAAGGGCAATCAATTGTGTATTCCAAATTTCTCCATGAGGGAGAATCTGCTGAAGGAGAAACACAGTGGAGGGTTGGTCGGACACTTCGGTCATGATAAGACATTCGTGAAGCTGAGTGAGTCATACTTTTGGCCAGGGATGTGGTCATAGGTTAAGTGGTTTGTAAACAGATGCAGAATTTGCCAGCATTCAAAGGGAAGAAAGCATAATGCAGGATTCTATCAACCATTACCCATACCCGAGAGGTCGTGGGATGAAATCAGCATGTATTTTGTATTGGGATTGCCAAGGATGCAAAGAGGATTTGATTCAATCTTTGTGGTAGTGGATAGGTTTTCCAAGATGGCACATTTTATCCCATGCCAAAAAACCAGTGATGTGACTCACATCGCAAATCTGTTTTTCAAAGAGGTCGTTCGACTTCACGACTTACCCAGAAGTATAGTTTCGAACAGAGACACAAAGTTCATAGGGCACTTTTGGAGGAAATTATGGAAGAAGCTGGGGACTAAATTGATGTTTAGTTTAGCTTATAATCCTCAGATGGATGGACAGACAGAAGTTGTGAACAAAAGTCTGGGAGACTTGCTGAGGAGCCTGGTGGTGGAGCACCATAGCCAGTGGGACAACATATTACCACAGGCGGAGTTTGCCTATAATGACTCAGTGAACAACAGCACAGGGCAGAGTCCATTCCAGATTGTATATGGCACACAGCCAAGAGGAGTTTCTAAATTGAGAGATTCAGAACATACTGCTACTAGGAGCGCTAGTGCAGAAGAATTCTCAGAGGCGATGAAGGAACTTCACAGCCAGGTGAAGGTCCGATTGCATAATTCAAGTCAGGAGTATAAGTGGAGAGCAGATCAGCATCGAAGAAGAATCCAATTTGAGGTTTATGACTTGATTCTAGTGCACTTGAGGAAAGAAAGGTTCCCGAGGGGAACATACAATAAATTGAATATGAAGAAAATCGGGCCATGTAAGGTCTTGAAGAAATTGGGGGAAAATGATTTTGAGATCGAGTTACCGGATGGGATCAGAATATCTCTGATATTGAATGTCGTAGATTTATATCCATATAAATATGAAGAAGCAGGAACAGAAGGTGAATAGCCAGGGGTTCAGTGGAAAAATCAGATGTCGATTGTAGGGAAGCCGCAGATGGAGAACATATTGGACAAGAGAGTCAGTAAGAAGACCAAGAAGAAAGAATACTATGAGTATTTGGTCAAATGGAAGGGCCATCCAGTAGAAGATGCCAGCTGGGAGAACAAAGCAGAGATATAGAAGCATGGATATACCATGCAGGAGCTCATGGACAGGAGCCCATGAAATTTTTCAAGCGAGGGAGTATGATGCAGGAGCATCGCAAATATCAAGCAAGCGTGGAGCAAGCGCAACGTATTTTTTTGAGCACATGATAAATTTCTTGAAAACCTTTTTGAAATTGATGTTCCAAATCTTTAATGAATCCATTTATGAAGGAGCGCCTTTGTATATTGTATTGGACCTTGAGTGATTTTCTCTTGTCCTTAGTAGATAGGAGGCATTTAAACTAGTTAATGCAGGTAGATAGACTTGAATTCATAGATTAGACAGTTTTAGAAAGAAGGAGGGAAAACGGAAAACGGATATAGACACCCTCATTGTACATTATAGTAGGGGCATGATTATTGAAGCAGGAAGAGCACAGGAGAATAGCAGAGAACTGTAGAAGAACATCCATGTATAGATCTTGAATTAATAGAAGAAGTTGATTCAAATCCATGGTTTTGTGTCTGTTCTCTGTGTGTTGATGTTAAATGATGTGCTCATGAGTGTTTATTTTCCTGTTATGTATTTGCTTTATTGCTATGTATGTGATTTCATGTTTGAGTTTGAAATCTAAGGGAAGAAGAAATGAGTTTCAATTGTTTCTCTATCTGAGTGAGGATTCCTGCAAGGAGTGCAGTCGAAAACATCTGCAAGGAGTGCGTTGATGGAGGCTCAGGTAGTTTAACTCTTGTTCTCGTTCACCCAAAAGTGAAATTGGGTTACTGGAGCCGTGCCAGGAGTGCGCAGGCTAAGGGAGAGTCTCAGTTGTGAATCTGAGTAGAATCTTAGAAGGACTGCTGCTGTAGGTGTGCGCAGGGTCGAAGAAACCCAAACACTTGAAGTGTTTACAGGTTTCCGCAAGGAAGGCGTGCAAAGGGTTCTCATTTTCTAATAGGCTGAGAAGATGGAGAAAGCTCAAGAGGGATAAAACCTTCAAAACCTAAGGAATGATTGCACAGGGAGTTTGTGCCGTGGAGCATCTAAAAACCAGTGTTGCAGGGTTGCACGTAGGAGGATGAGTGAGCGCAGAGGAACACTTAGTTATTTTCAAGAAATCCTCAAGGAGGAATAAATCGACGGTCAGGATCTTGTGGAGGGGATTCGTGAAAAATCCGCCAGCCGTCAGATCCACCAGAGTAATGGGGAGGTTATAGCCACACCAGGAGGTTAAGCTCGGGAGGATCGTGAGCCGTAGGATCGTTGTTGGGTTGCCTGTCAACCATTCAATCAGGCAGAAGTTGCACTAGGGTTAAGTCCTAGTGAATAGAGGAAAGTCCCGGAGAGGCATCGGGGTTTTATAAGTCAAGAGACCCAAGACCTTTCGAGTCTCGAAACACTGAGGAAGTCCTAGCCATGGATCTCAGGGAGGACACGCGCCATAAGATCCGAGAGGATTCAGGGTTCGACACTTCGTGAATCCCAGGGACAAAGAAAACATTGCATCAGGAATCGCGATCCCGCAATGTCCGAAAAGGTGACGAGGGGATAGTGACATGGAAGAGTCAATCCTTACATGCATCGGGAATTGGCGTTTCATGATTCTTGGGAACCATAGCAGCGGGAATCGTGAAACTCCAAAATGCGATTTCCCGACAGGCTAAAAGAGTGGGCCACGGAGGAGTCAGCATGGAGGACAGGTGGTAGATTTCATCGGGGTTTCTAGAAGTGAAGCTCTGAGGGAAACTTTGCACTTGGATTCATGATCCCATGATATCTGAAAAAAAAGAACGACGGGTTAAAGGACCGTTGAAAGGTCAACTCGCATGGATGTTAGGTAAGTCGACATATTGGGGTTTGGAGGATCAGGGATCCTAAGGACGAAGGGTCCATACATTTCAATCCCATGAAGTTTGAAACCCTGACAGGAGGTAAGATTGTGGTCTTATGGATTAGAGGCCATGTGGACTGGAAGTCTAGCCAGGAGGGGCTAAAGAAGAAAAAGAAGTGTTTTCTGCATATCGCGGTTCGGGGGTTTGTAAAGCGAAGTGTTTGGAACATCGCGAGTGCTAAAATCCCGACAAGAGAAACTCCGATAGGGACGCGAAAGGTCAACGTTGACTTGCATCGGGGTTCATGGTTTTGAGAATCCAAAACCACGCGACCACAGGACTTGCGAAACTGCGAAGTCTGATTTCCTGATCGTTAGGGGAGATCTTTTGGAGAACTGCTATGGGTGTGGAAAATTCCTGATAGGGAATTAGAAGAGCTTTCAGTTCTTCGGGCCAAGGAAGGAGGAGGTCATGTGAGAGGACATGCCTGAGGGTGCACCTGCGTCACTTATACTCGTTGATCTGTATCTCAGATTGACAACTGTGAATGACTCCTATCCTTGTCCTTTACTCGTGCTTGATCAAAGATCAAGAATGACTTCGGCCTTCGATGCTTCAGGCAGTTGTTGGTGGTAGAAATTGGTTTTCTCCGAAGGACATACTCCCAGAGTGACATAGCTTGCTGATGTCATTGTTGGTGTGGCATTGGATGAGTGGCTACCACATGTCACTTATATTTGTGACTTACGTATACCTAAAATTCCAATTGGGCCTTGAAACTTGTCACCAAATAAATGTGCCATGTGTCCTTTCTGATGTGGTCTTGCTGACGTGGACTATAATGACATGGGATCTCAATGTGTGTGCCACATGTCTTACTTTGTGACTTCAGAGATCCAACATTCGGGTGAACTCATATGTTATAAAACATTTTTTGCTGAAGTGGTCAGTGCCAAAGTTGACCACAATTGGACCCTCCTATCCCGATCCAATGGTATCCATGCATGTCTAGATTCGATGGCCCTCATTTACTTCAGAAATTTGGGGCTCTAGCCTTCGGGTGAACTCATATGTTCTTGGCTTATTTTCACTGGAGTGGTCATGTCAGAGTTGACTGCTGCTATGAAACCCTGATCTCATGACTATCATTGATCTCAAAGTGCTCTTTAGATCCAATGACTTACTTTTATTTCAGAACTTCAACTTTGACTAAAATTCCTTCATGAAAATTTTCTTCGGTGGATATTATCCAAAGTGGTCAATGCCAAGATGACCATTCGTACATCATTTCCATGATCGACGGTCCATGACTCTTAGTCATCGATTTGACGATCTAGATTTAATCTAGATCTCACGATATAAATCATTCCCAAATCTTCAACATACGACCATGATTCTCCTCTTCTTTACGGTGATCTATGGTTGAGGATTATTTATCTTGATCTGATGGTTGGGATTTAATTCTTCCTAACCTATAACTTCCCCTCAATCTGATGGTCCTGATTTGTCCCGAAAACTACAACAATGGACAAGATTCCTCCTTGATTATTTTGGATATTTACTATGGGGATTTAAATTCTGATAGCATTTCTACAATGCACTCTCCCTTTTGAGATTCGATTAACATTTATTGCTTCTAATATATTCATCACTATTTCTTCAGATCTTTTAATAAATGTGTGTGCATTCTTTTATGAATTTATCTTCAGTCACTAATCCTCCTAAGCTCTTAATTCCTTATGCTTCGCTATCCCTTGTGTAGATGTATTCTCTGCATGCTACCTCTCCTGAGATTTAGAATCATAGGATCATTGTTGATCCTATCATGATCAACAATGATCACAAATTGCTTCTACCACTAGGTGATCTTCCTCTGCCCCAAGGTGATCTTCCTTTTTCTCTATTTATTGTACATGTTTGAATCATGTTTCCATCAATTACAACACACTATCAATAATGCCAACAACTTATGGCTTCCTCTAAAATCTTGGGCTCATCAAACTGAATTTTATCCTTATAAAAGGATGGAAGTCTACTTAGGAACCATTGAATTTTGACCTTATCATATCTGATGAAGCTCACATACCTGAGAAGTTCCAAGAAAATTCTCTCATATTCATCCATGGTCATGCTCCCAAGTTTGATTTCAAATAAATCTTGCATCTTCTTGTCATAATATTGCTCCAAAAAGTACTATTGTTGAAAATATTTCTTGAATTGCTTCCAAGAAATTCTTTTATCATCAAGGTGCTTAACCTACTTCAGTTGGTCCCACCACATAGATTCCTTCCCTCGAAGGTGGTAGGTTTCAATTATGTCTTCTACATTTGATGAATAGTTACACAATTGGAAATATTTCCTCATTCCCAACAACCATTCTTATGCATATTCACCTTTCTTTTTTTCTCCATAAAATTATGGTGGCTTGAATTTCCCCAATTCCCCTTGCAAGCTATCAAACCGATGTTTCCTTCTCTAATGTCTAACATGAAATATAATTGGGTTTCTTTCCAACCTTGAACATGGATATTTTTTTCTGGTCTAGTTCCCTAGGGAATGATGATGTTGATGCCTGCTAATACTCCTTGATCACCTAGATCCTCCATGATTATCCTTCCTATCATGAGACTTAGACACTTCCACTTGCTTGGCACTAAATTCTTTCCTTGTGCCTGATTTTTTTTTACTTGCTTCTGCAACATATTCAGGATTTTAAGTAACTCTTCTTGAGCCTTCATGATCCTCATTACCAACCCTATAGCTATGCATTTTTTTTTGCATGCTTCTCATATTTACATACACCTTCCTGTCTCTTCTCCCATTAGAATCAGTATCAACATTATGTTAGAAAAACAGGATCGTGGAGCAATAAAATAAAACAAATGCGGAAAAAAAACACAGAATATACACAATACAATAGAGACACAGATTTACGTGATTCACCCAGTGTGGGCTACGTCCACCAGAGAAATTGCCAGGTCCTTCCTTTATTATTATCCAACATATGAAGGGATACAACCTACAACAAACCCACTGTAAATTCCTCTTCTTTCTCTCACAGTCTCCTATCTCAGAATACAATATTCACCATCAACCATAACGACAACACATTTCCCTCATAAAAGAGGGTTTCCTTCTAGGGAAAAAAAACCCTAACATAATATCTACTATTAGATCTACGACCTTATAATGAACGATCTAGATTTACAATGTACATTTACAAGGAGATTTTTCCTTCGGGGGCTTTGACCCTAAACCCCCATCGGGGGACATTTCCCTTGAATCCCCGCTGGGGGGCTGCTTGTCCCTAGACCCCCCAGCCGAGGGGATAGCCTCCCCGGACCCTGCAGAGGGGGTACACCCCCTCTGCACTCCCCCACATGGAAGAGTGTACATACTTCTGGGGTGTAAATACTTCATGGGGTATACACACAGCTGAAAGTAAAAGACCTCTGATTCATGAAGATAATCAGGCTCCACAACCAACAATCTCCCACTTGGAGAATGATCTCAACAACTCCACCACTGTTGTATATGATGGAATTTGAACCTTCTTGGACCTAGAAAATTCCTCATCTTCATATTCATTCTTGAAGACCAACTGAAACTGAGTAGGAACTCAGTTTCTCCCTGGTTACTCCCTTTGTTAACATGTCTTCAGGATTATGGATAGTGTGTATCTTTTCCAACTTCAAATGTCCATATTCCAAGGTGGATCGTATGAAGTGGTACCTAAAATATATATGATTAGTCTTCAAATGGAAGGCTGAGTTCTTTGCAAGATGAATGGCACTCTCAATGTCATAGTACAACCTGCTATTCTCTTGCTTCTTTCCC
Source organism: Picea mariana (assembly GCA_032191745.1). NCBI lineage: Eukaryota > Viridiplantae > Streptophyta > Pinopsida > Pinales > Pinaceae > Picea > Picea mariana. The sequence goes on along the minus strand of JASDQU010095507.1, from coordinate 234 downwards.
AATTCCTCCATAAACCTCTGTAACCAAATCATCTCTTTACTAGCCTCTGTAGCAGCAACATACTCTACCTCTGTTGTTGAAAGTGCAACAACCTTTTGTAGTTTTGAAATCCAACTTACTGTTGTTCCACCTATAGTAAACACATACCTTGTGGTACTCCTCCTGCTATCTTTATCACCTGCCATATCTGAATCAACATATCCTTGTAGAACAATTGCTGAACCTCCAAAACAT
>JASDQU010095506.1:3399-15107 GCA_032191745.1 Picea mariana | reverse complement strand
AAAAAAACAATTATCCCTTTGATACACAATGTAGAGTACCCATTACCAGCAACCATGCAACAATTGCTTAGATGCCATCACTTAATTAAATGCCCTGCATATGCAACAATTATGAAACACTAACAAATGCATGCACATACATGCATAATATGTACAATTACAACAATACCATAACAAAAATAAACACACAAAAATTAAAATAAGCACATAGAAGACACTTATCTTTTGTTGTAATGCCACCAAATGCATGCAGACCTCAGATGTTCCTCCCAACCATAGACCTCACTGCTCATAAACTCTCAACAATGGGTCACCACTGAGTTGGGGATATGAATCCACCAGGGAAAGGCTTCCTAAGCCAAACTAAGGTCAGATAACAACAAATAGGCACATGTGCCAACTCAAGCAATAGTTCCCAACTCACAGTCTCTCATTCCCCACAACCTATCTCACCCCAGGAAGTGTACCCCTTCTCTGCTCCACAGTCCTTCGAATGTCCCACTTCCCTTCCAAAGCTTCAACAATAGCCAAATAGGAAGTTTCAGATCTCTATAGCACCTAGAACACAAGGTTTCTCAAGTAACCAACACCCACTAAGCCAATTCATGGGAAAACAATTCCCAACACTTTTCTCACCCAGAGAGAATGCTCACAGGTCTGACAACTTGCTTCTTCAGTCCAATTCCTCTCAGGATAAAAGTCATCTCCAACGCTCCAAGTACATGTACGAATCAACAATGATGGTTCGTTGATGGTGGTGTGATGGAGAGTGATCAATAATGGTCATAATGAATGAGAATTCCCCCCAAATTATTCTAAGTTCCCTTTATTTGCATGTCATTAAATTGAAACGACACAAAGGGAACTAAATTTGCCCCACTTGGTGATTTGTTCCCCTCACTTGGGAACTTAGGACAAGAATTGTATCCCAAAATTAGACTTTAGGACTTAAGGAATAATATAATATAATTATATCATCCCCTTGGCTTAGCCTCATTTCTTAGACTCTTAGCCCCCTTTCTTAGACTATTAGCCCCCTTTCCCTCTTATGGAGTCCTAGCCCCCCATACTCTTCATCTGACTTGGTATGCAACAACAATGTAATTTATTAATATAATCGAGTGATTACATATTACAATATTGGCACATAAGCCCTTCAACACATAGGCTCCTAACCTAAATCACACAGGAACCCTGGCCTCAAAACACATTTACAAAGGCACTCTAGCCCAAAACCTCTTGGCTCACCATCCTATGAAATTAAATGTACATTTATAGTTGGGGGTAGATCTAGGGGTATTGCATTCCCCTTCCCCTTATTTTTGCGTCGTCCTTAGTGCATTATATACAATGCATTTTAAAAAATTCCTCAAAAATATTAAAAGATATGCATATACTCTTCCCGCATAGCATCTTCGTGCTACCAAGTTGCATCCTTGGAACCGTACCAGGTCCATTGGACCTTTACTAGCCTTATGACTCGATTCTAAAGTTGCTTGATCTTCCAGTCCAATATGCAAACTGATTGCACTTGAAAGTCACCTTCTTGCTCCACTTGAATCAAATTCCAATCAATTACATGATTAATATCCGACACATACTTTTAAAAAAAAGACACATGAAACACATTATGAATGCACATGGATGCAGGTAGTGAAAGAACGTATGCAATAGGACCAATCCTCTCTAGGATCTCAATTGGTCCACAATAGTGTGTTGCAAACTTTGAACAATTCCCCAACTTCAGGGAACTTCGCATGGCCTTCACTTTTAAGAATTCATGATCACCCACTTTAAATTCTCTATGGGTTCTACCCAATCAACATAATTTTTGTATCTGTCTCGGGCAACCTTTAAGTTCAGCTTTATCTTCACAATCTCCTCTTCCATTTCTCTGAGAAATTTTGGCCCAACCACCGCTCTGTCTGATGGGTTGTCCCAGCTCACTGTCATGTTGCATTTTCTGCCATATAATGCTTCAAATGGGCTCATCTTTAAAGATGCTTGATACCCATTATTGTAAGCAAATTCAACTAAGTGAAAATACTCTTCCCACTTTGATAGTTTATCCATCACGTACATCCTCAACATACCTTCAATCACCTAAATGACCCTCTCAATTTGCCCATTTGATTCAGAATGATATGTTGTGTTAAAACTAAGATTTGTTCAAAATCATTTAAATAGTCCCTTCCAAAAATTGGATGTGAATTTGGGATCCATGTTAGAAACAATTGCCTTTCGTACACCATGCAACCTCACAATTTATCTCATATAAATATACGCAATGTTAGTTGCCTTGTGAGTTAACTTGACATGAATAAAATGACTAGCTTTTGTTAACTTATCTACCACCACCATTATGGAGTCATGTTGGTTCATTGTCCTAGGCAATTTAGTGATGAAATCAATTGTCACCACTTCTCATTTCCACTCAGGAATGGCCAATGGTTGTAGTGATCCAGATGGATGTTTGTGCTCCGCCTTTACCTTCTGACATTCTAAATAGTGGGATAAATAATCAACCACTTCTTTCTTCATACTAGGCCAAAAATATTGGCTTTTAATGACTGTTATAGTTTTCTGGTAACCTCGATGCCCAACATAAGGAACATTATGCATTTCCCTTAGCACCATTGATCCAAATTTAGGAGAGGAACGAACTAATTAAAAGACCGAATAAAATAAACATAGATATATGAAGAACAACATAGATATTTAGTGAATGATATCTTCTATTGAATAAATGAAATAGGATGAAACTGTAAAACTGCAGAACTGAATCACTTGCTCGAATGGTGGTAGCTATCTTTGAGAAGAGATGTGGTTTCTATGTGCATCCGTCTGAGAAAAATGATCACAATAAGGCTCTAGAGGCCTTTTTAACATTACTCATGAATTCCAAAACCCTAGACATCCAAAAACCTAACCCTAGGAGATGAAATGCCAAAAGTTGTGTGGGCCCCTATCAGTAAGCTAGTACCTCAACTTCCCGGGGTTGTAATTTTTGCATATGACCTTTGTTTTAGGCACGTGATAGCCCGTTAGAAAGGTCTTTTTGAGAACTACACATTACACCGTCAAACTGTGACTTTGTCTATTGTTTGATTGTGGAGAGCCAAAAAATATTGTTTAGGGCCCCAAAACGGCCCTGGAAGTACATAAAGATGTGATGACATGAAAACATACAAAATAAGCCAGTTGGATTAGGTGGGAGGCCACTCGTATCCACCTGGAAGATGTGTAGGGCTTCAGACAACCCCATAAGTGTAGAACCCACAATTAAAAAGAAGTGCGGAAGAACGTGACTAACTAAAAACTATCAAGAGGAGCGAGTTGGAATAGGTGGGTGGCCACCAATATCCACCTGGATCAATTTCCCCCCCTTAGGAAGCAATGGTCTCCATTGCATTGAGTTCCCCCATCAGGTGAGGAAACTTTTGCTGAATTTGGCCCCAGGTGATCCACTTTCCTTGGTGTAGGAGTTACCCTGCCTTGACAACCCGATAAAGCTGGATCTTCTACTGGCGAGTGCCCTTGACCTATGTGTCCACTATTTGATCAGTGGATGCATGTTCCATGTAGTCATGGTTGAGCTATGTTGTTGTCAACTATTCTGCGATCTCCAAGGTGTCCAATAATGGTGGAAAATATGGCCGAAGGAGGTCCACATTGAACATTGGGTGCAAGCCAAGGAAGGGTTGAGTATTGAGCATAAACGCATTGCTACCCACAACCTCGGTGATAGTGTAAGTACCATAGCGAAGTGGGCAAAGATTCTGATGGGGCCCTGTAAGACGCTCTTTCTGCAAATGTAACCAAACGTTGTCTCCAACCTAAAATTGGTGCGGTACCCTATGTTGATCATGGCGTTGCTTGTACTTAGCATTGGCTTTCTTCAAAATATCATGGACCTGTTGGCGGATGTGCTGAATCCGCTCAATGAATTTGGTGGCTTTGTCGGTCTCAGGCTTAATATGGGAAGAATTTGTCTGTCTGGTTGCAAGAGGTAGTGCAACATCAATGGGACCCAAGGGTTGGAATCCCAACCCCACCTGAAATGGGCTATGGCTGGTGGAGCTATGGAGAGCCCTGTTGTAACTGTGTTGGACATAATGGAGACTCTCATCCCATGTACCATAATGCTTAGAGTTGTACATGCGTAGGATATGCACAATCATCCGATTGACGACCTCTCTTTGGTCGTCTGTTTGGGGGTGGAAAGCAATGGATTTAGTGATCATGGTGTCCAATAGTGACTAGAGACTCGACCAAAATGTGCTGAGGAACTTGCTGTCCCGGTCGGAGATGATGGTCTGTGGTATCCCAAAATGGCCCCACACTCGTTCGAAGAAGAGCTTAGCAATATCGACCGCTGTGATGTTCTTCTTACAGGCTGTGAGGATGGACATCTTTGAAAATGGATCAATGACCACAAATACACAATCATTGCCTTGCTTGGTGGACACAAGGCCAGGCATGTAATCCATCGATATGGATTCCCAAGGCTTTTCAGGGGTAGGAAGAGGGGTGTATAAGCCTTACTTCTTTATGGTTAGCTTGGCAATGGCATAGGCCGTGCAAGATATGATATACTTGTTGACGTCTTGTCGAAGTTTTGGCTAATAAAAATGTTTTTGTAGAACTGCTATAGTTTTCTCCACGCCAAAATTTCCTGCCATCCGACTGTAGTGGGCTTACCAAATCAGCTTTGCACGCTCGCTTGTAGGAACATAGAGATGACCTAGATGTCATAACAATCCATCCTGAATGTGAAAATAGGTGACATACGTGTTTGTACCCAAGATATGATAGATGGTGGTGAAGTCTGGATCTTGCTGATAAGGTTGGGGCCACTCAGATGCCTCATGTCCATARGAATGGAGTGGAGTGGTGAGTGCAACCACAGAGGTCGACTGAGGCAGTCAATGACACAATTTGTGCTCCTTGTCTTATACTTGATGTTGAGATGGAAGTGTTGCAAGTAGGTGGACCACTTCTGATGGCAGTCGTTCTGCAACTTCCCTTGTGTCTATATGAATTGCAGAGGCTTGTGATCAGTGTGGATGATCATCTCCTTTCCCAAAATGTAATGTTTCCATTGACAACATGCTTGTACAATGAAATACATTTCCTTGTCGTAGGTGGGATATTTCCGGACAATATATGAAAGTGTCTCATTATGGTATGCCATCGGATGACAGTGTTGAGTGAGAAATGTGCCTACAACATAGTCAGATGCATCAGTCTCAATCTCGAATAGTTGTTGCAAATCAAGCAAGGAGAGTACTGTAGATGAGCACAAGCGATGCTTTATATCATCAAATGGTCGTTGTTTTTCCTCCCCCCACACAAAATTTTCCCTACCACCAACCTTGGTCACTTAGCTGAGGAACCATGCAATATGGGAGAATCCCAACATGAACTGTCAGTAGAAGTTGTCCAGTCCCAAGAAGCTCAGAATCTCGGTTAGTGTGGTCCGGGCTGGCCAGTCATAGATGACTTGGATCTTAGTTGGATCAACATGTACCCCATGCTCATCAACAATGTAGCCCAAGTATTGGGCCCTGCTCATGCAAAAGGAGCATTTTTCCAAGTTAGCATATAGCTTTTGTTGTCATAGAGTGCTCAAAACTTGTTGAATATGTCGCATGCGCTCCTCCCAAGTTCTACTGAAGATGAGGATGTCATCTAAATATACCACAACAAAAGAGTTGGTGAAGGGTCTCAATACATCATCCATCAACCTCATGAAAGTGGTTGGTGCACTTGTTAAGCCAAAGGGCATGATCAAACATTCAAAGAGACCTCTTTTCGATTTGAAAGTTGTCTGCCATACATCAATTGGTTCGATGGGAACCTGGTGGTAGCCAGACTTTAGGTCAATATTGCTGAAGAAATTTCCCCCCTTGAGTTGGTCAAGAAGGTCATCAATCTTGGGAATTGGGTACCAATTCCTAACTGAGATTTTGTTTAATGCCCTATAATCAATGCAGAGTCACCAAGCCCCGTCCTTCTTCTGCACCAATACAATCGGGCTTCCGCAAGGGGAGGAGTTGGGTCTGATGTGCCACTTTTGAAGAATCTCTTGGATCCGATGCTTGATTTCATCATTTTCCATCAGCGAGCGACAATATATTGGTCCATTGGGTAGAGACAGGTGCACCGGGGGTTAGATCAATTGGATCCTTGACTTGGCAGTGCATTGGTACCCGGATGGGTGGGGAGAAGATGTCTATGTACTATTCCACGATCCCGTCCACTTGCTTCTATTGCAAAGAGAGGCTTTGTGTAGATGGATGTGGTGTTGAACTTCTGCTTACTATGAGCACAGATCACAAAGAAGACAAACTTCCCTGTTTTTGAAATGACCTTACTGCATTGCTTAGCAGAGATTAAAGAAATATTGGTAGGTGATGCTACCTCTGGTATCCTGTACAATTGTCTACCCAAAGTAATAATAACACTGTGGGGTCTAGACTCATACACAACATGACGCTTCCACAAATATGGTTGTCCTAAAAGAACATCACAAACTTCAAGGGGAGCAATATCACACAATACCTCATCTTTGAAAGGATTGATGTCGTAGGGCAGATGACATTGTTTCCTGACACGAAGATCTCTTCCTCGACGAAGCCATCCAATGGTGTAGGGTTGCAGGTGTGGTGTCGTTGGCAGGTCTAGCCGTTTGATGACCTCTACTGAGATTATGTTCTTCTAACTGCTGCTATCGACAATGAAATGAAGCAGATCCCTCTTTACCCACATCTGTGAGTGAAAGAGGCGGGCCCCTTCCTCTGGTTCTTATGGTTTGCTTGGCTGGACTTTGGTGGCAGTGACAGTGGCACTGAGTTCAACATTGATAATCCACTTCCCTCCTTCTAGATTTGATTTAGAGTCAGAATCAACCTCTAACTCAGAAGACTTCAGCTCGACCATGAGTGACTGCTTGGAGCGACATTCTTCTGTGTTGTGCCAAGGGATTTTATGGTATTCACACCATTTTCTCGTGTCCTTCTTCATCTTCTCATTGCCCTTTTTATGTTGTGGCTTGGACTAGTTGTCCTGAGAGTGGCCATCTTTTCTCTATCCTCTATTGTGTGGGTTGGGGCTACCCTTTCCCTGCTTCGACTATGAGGAGTTTGCAGATCCAAACTCTCGCCTCTTCTGCTTAAATTTTGGTTCGATCTTGAAAACATATCTATAAGCCGTACCCAATGAGGCGATGTCCAGAAACTCCATTTTTGTTTGAATGTATATAGGCAAACAACCGTGGTATTTGAGCACCAAATGTCGCTTAGAGTCTTTGATACCCAATTTGGTGCTTAGGGCATGAAAAATATCGGAGAAATATGGTATTGTTTGGTCCCTTTCTTGACACAGGGTGGTCCATCTGGTGTACTGATCCTCGTAGCTTCCAACAGGGTAGTATTGTTCTTTAATGGCATCCCGGAAGGAATCCCATGTAGGGGAAACCATAAATATTGCAGATTCCTCTATGGCCCTTTGTTCAGAGTAAGTATCCCACCAGTCCTTAACATGGGGGGCGGCCTTGAGGAGTGCAAAAGTAATCTTTTCCCTATCGAAAAAATTGTGGACTGAAAAATACCCTTCGAGCATATTCAACCATTTATCTACAACATCTGCATCTATCAGTCCTTCAAATAATGGAATATCAAAATTTACATGTACCTTAAAGGGGGTTGCATGGCCGCTTGATGAAGATGCTTCTCCTGTGGGCAGTCGTCGAAGGATCTGCGCAAAGTTTTCCACAATTTCGTTCACTTGTCATGCAAGGGCTTCCTCAAGCAACATTTTAAAGGGATCTCCTGCTCCATCATCTTTCTTTTCATCCCCCATGGGTTGTTTTCGGGCTCAACGCCATCGATCTTGCAACAACTCGATTGGTTTGAATCCCGACTTCTTGTACCCAGATCTTGTCGGGGACATGCACGAAGAAAAATAAATCAAGAGTAGACCGCTCTTATACCATTGATCCAGATTTAGGAAGGGAACGAACTGATTAATAGACTGAATATAATAAACACACAGATATGAAGAACAACACAGATATCCAGTGAACAATATCTTCTATTGAATAAATGAAATAGGCTCAAACTGTAAAACTGCAGAACTAAAACACTTGCTCAAATGGTGGTAGCTATATCTGAGAAGAGATGTGGCTGCTATGCGCATCCGTCTAAGAAGAATGACTACAATGAGGCTCCAGAGGCCTTTTTAACATTACTCATGAATGCCAAAACCCTAGACATCCAAAAACATAACCCTAGGAGATGAAACACCAAAAGTTATGTGGGCCCCTGCGGGTAAGTTGGTACCTCAACTTATTGGGGTCGTAACTTTTGCATACGACCTCCGTTTTAGGCACGTGATAGTGTTGGACAACTGAGAGGGGGGGGTGTGAATCAGTTGTTACTATGCTTAAACAATTATACCCATTTTAAACTCATTACAAAACACTCAATGATGATCACAATAATTCAGGGAAGTAGGCAATAGAGTATTCAACATCAATCACACACATGAAGTATACTAAGATAGATATTCCTGAGGAAACCCATAAAGGGAGAAAACCTCTTCTTCTTAATATGATAAATAAAGGGAGAAAACCTCTTCTTCTTAATATGATAAGTATTCTTTATTTTCTGTACATTATCATTCTTATGAGCACCCACTCTTTGTGAGGCTACCACCTCTGTTTTACAAGCTGCAACTTGCCGAGAGCACCAACTCTCTGTTTTTTCTAGCACCCATTAGAAGGAAGCACCAACTCCCTGAGTGTTCCAGCACCAACTGGATGGAAGCACCAACTCCTTGAGTGTTCCAGCACCAACTGGATGGAAGCACCAACTTCCTAGTTTCTCTAGCACCCACTAGAAGGAAGCACCAACTCCCTGAGTGTTCCAACACCAAATGGATGGAAGCACCAACTTCCAATCACACAAGCACCAACCCGTATAACATAGAACAATGGTTCTCCCTTGCACCACCCTACCACCTTGGTTTCTCTGGCTGTAACCAGATGGAAGCTACAACTCCTTATTTTCAAGCACCCACTTGAAACTCTGAGGACAACAGTCCTCCCGTGCACCAACCTACCACCCTTAGATATAAATCTTTGCTTGCTGAAATTTATTACAGTGATACATAATTTATCAATGGCTTACCAGTCTCATCACTGTTCTGCTACACTGCTCTGCTCTGTCTGCATCAATGTCTTCTTGTTCTTATCCTCTTGTGCTTTCTGTTCTTCTGCGTTTTATGCTATGTGTGCCATGCTCATTCTATGTGCTATGCCTCCCTTCTGCACTTTTGCACATACGCTCGGCTGCACGTTTCTCCATCAGTTCATGCTGTAATATTCATTGCATACAATTTGACTAATTTTACAGAGAAACAACAACCTGCATCTGTCTCGACATCTTCTTTTTGTTCCTGCTCTCATCATCCATTACACTCAACATCTCCAATGCTCAAGTCAGGAATCTCAGAGCACTCAAGAGCCATGATTCCAATGCACCAGAACCGTCATTCCAACGCCCATGTCGGGAATCTCAGAACGCTCAAGAGCTATTATTCCAACACTCTAGAGCAATGATTCAGTTAGTGTAATTGAATCGTAACTAATCAAACAACCACGAAGTGAAACATCAACCCTTCGATCAGATTCAGTTTGATCAGCGTCATTGGATTATACACACAAAGGCCTTCTTGATTTTTCAATTTCGTAACCTTCGAAGTGGAGCCTAGCAGCGCTAGCTCCTTCCCCTATATTTCGTTGATGTGACTTTGGGCGATGATATCATGTGACCACGCGATTACGGGTGTAGCCAAAGGCGGTTTGAGGGCAACCTGCTTTTCACACTGCAATTCACTACAGAGCTCCATGTGTCCTTTCTCCAAAACCGTGGTTTCAATTGCGGCCTGCTTACAAAAAATTAAGACCCGAGAAAGTTTTGACCCCGCAATGGAGTATGATAGTTGATCTGCAATCCCTTGGTGATGCCTCTTGATCAACGGATGTTATCAACCTTCCTTTCCTTCCTTCCACGTGCGATTCTAGATATCAGATTAACGGTTGAGATCTCCTTCGTGTCTCCTGTCTTCGGAGATTTCAAATTTCAACTTCTCGTTTCTACTGACTGGATATCTTCTGAAATGGAAAATCTATTGACATTTGTCCTCCTTAATCGACGAATTTGCCTCTACTTCGAAGATTTTACTTTTCAACCAGATCAATGACTCTGCGTCCCTTTTCTCAATCAACGGTCGAGATCTCCTCTGGGTCTTCGGACTTCTAAAATCTAAAATCTCAAACTCATGCTCTGGATCAGACGACCCATATTCTCTTTCGACGATCTGATGGCTGCGATCTTCTTTGAATGATCTGACGGTTGCAATCTTCTTCGGATGATCTGACGGTCGAGAATGTATTTCAAGTCTTCGGACTTCGGGGATTTCAAATCTCAAACTTTGTGTAATGACCCTAGTTGGATAAATGTTTAAGAAATTATAAAGTAAAACTAATCAGGGGATTAATTGTGTTAACAAGGTATTAATTAAACAAAGATGATTTAATGATATTAATTAAGTGAGTTATTAATTAATTAAAGGATATAATTGTGATTAATTAATTAATAATGTAACTACAAATACATTTAATAACATGAGTAATAGATTTAATAGATTATTATATATATTATAAAAAGGTTATGTACCCAACAAGGGATAACCTATTAATCCCGAGAGGATAAAATATTAAAGGAAGGGATAAGGGGCATTAATGGGGGGGTAGGTAAGGAAGTAAAAGGCATGAGTCGGTGAAGGAGGAATAAGGAGGAAGCAGGTTGACGAGAGGAGGGGACTACGGATGTTGAAGGGAGGAATTTTGGAGAGCTCTGGATTGGCAGAGAGAGTGAAATTTTGGGAGTAGGATTGATACAGTGCACCGGAGTTGCTGGGGGTTTTGGGCACTGAGGGCCAGGATATCCGTTGATATCCTGGGGCTAGGGAGCTACCTAGTTGGCAGGGAGGAATGGTTTTGGGTAGTGTTTTGCAGAAGCGGGAAGGAAGCAAGTGGCGGACAAACGGAGGTTAATAGCATCAGGTTCAGGTATTTATTTCAAATTTATGCATTGTTTTAATTAGATATCAAATTTATTACTCATTGATAAATTTACATGCGTAATTGTTAAAATATTTTGGAATTATTGAACTTTCATAAACCTAGTAGAAATCACTGTCTTGTTGGTAGAATTACTAGATGTTAAATTAAATCCGGCTCCTACATTTGGTATCAGAGCCCTGGTTAAAATCTGGAACCAAGGGCCTAAATAAGGGGTTTAGTTATAGTAAATCCCTAAATAAATGTATTAGGGTGAATAAAAAAATTTGGGCCTTAAGGGCCAAAACTCCAGCCACGCTTAACCCAAAACTCCAGCCACGCTTAACCTGCACACAAAACATAGAAACTTTAATAAAAATAAAAATAAAATAAATAAATGCAATAACGAAATTACCAAAGTAAAACAAGCAAATAATTATTGGTAATTAATTGGACAATGGGATTTAAGGGAAATATTGAGATTGTACTGAGAACTAGGGATTTAGAAGCAAAAATATCAATGGGAAGAAAACCACAAGGAATACTTAACGAAGCAAAGTTTATAATAAATGAAACATGG
>JASDQU010095505.1:8362-20787 GCA_032191745.1 Picea mariana | reverse complement strand
TGCAAAGCAAAGACCATAAAAAATAAAATAAATAAAAATTCATTATGATTATGGTGCACAACAAAGAGCATACCCAAACCATAAAGAGTAGCAAACCGAGAATAAAAACAAAAAAATGAAATATTAACTTTGTAATTTTTTTTAAATGGCGTATTTCAAGTTTATACCTCTAGATCTGACAAAAACATTTCCAACTGAAAGTAGTGCTCTGAATGCAATGGAATAGTCCTTTCAACCAAAAAATGCACAGAAATAACAAAACTCATAAATGCAGCAACACAAGTTAAAATCTTGATCTATAATGGGAGCAGGTCTTCAAACATGTTTTTTTACCATGTTAAAAAAAACAGAGTATTCCCACACAAGATGAACACCTTCAGTAGCCACTTGCACAACTAGATCAAAGATCAATACATCGATGCTTTTACATGGTTAAAACCCTCGAAGAAGGAAACAATCAACATACTCGACCAACATGGCCACTTGAGGCAATATATTATTGCGAAATAAAAATATTTTACAAGAGCGGTTTTCATAATCAATCATAACAAATGACCCTCCATGTTCTTGAAATAAATATCATGGACCAATCGGGTGTTAAACCACATATCAAAGTATGCATACTGAAGAAACACAATTTTACCTAAAGACATATTAAACCAAGTTGAATTTAACTAACTCCTAAGTGTCTAAATATCTTAACAAAGATTATCTATGAGCCAAAACCGCCATCTCCAAAATACTGCAATGAGTAAGAATACATGAAATATCTAATTGAGAATACATAGCTACAATTGTAACAATGCCTAGACATAAATAGAAGCCTTTTTATTAGTTTTTCCATTTATTTTTTAAGGATAATCTAAACTATTCATAATGTTTTTATTAGTTTTTCCATTTGGTTTTTAGGACAATCTAAACTATTCATAATGTAATTAATTGTTGTGTTATAATATTGATTAAATTGTTGGCTATTAAAAACTATATGATGGGACTACTAACCAACTACATTTATAGGGTGTGCTTAATAGAATATGATGGCATTGTTATTGTTCATACTATCATGAAAACCATAACAAATTGAACATCATCATTGAATCATAATGAATAAGACCAAAATTTACTTAATAGCAGTAGTGGTGGTTATCATTCTAGACATGACATGCAAATTAAATGTCACACTGAGCAAGCCATTCAATAAATATCTCCATAGTAAATACCAAACCTGCTAAACGATTGAACTGAAAAGTGATTCACAGTTGCACTAGCATGGAGTGTGTTATGCTATAGGTCCTTATGAAGCATGCCCCTTTTGTCAAATTGGACAATACCAAGTCGAGACAACTTCATGCAATAAACAATTATTTCGTGCTTGAAACGAACAAGCCTAACAACTATTTATGATGTCTTATAAACAAATATTTAATATAATATCTTAAAATATTTATTTAATATTAAACCATTCTAATTTTAATATTGAGAATCAGCCATAAATGTCAAAAGGAATATTTACATTTCTTGTCTATTGATTCATAGAGATATGAAACACTAATGTTATTTTGATTTTTTCCATTGATTATTCATGATGTTAAATACTTCAATTGATATCTATAAAATGCGATTTTATTTTTTTTATTATATTTTATTTTCTTCGTTGCTAAATATTAAATATTTCAATGGACGCTTAAAAAGATTTTACTTTTTATTATAATTTAAAAAATCCGACTCTATATTTTTTATTGACTCTTGCCTTGAGCAATTATATATTTCAATGGACATTATTTTAATTCCATCTGCCCCAAAAGGCAAAAGTAAAAGAATTATAGTAGAAGATAAAAAGTATTATCCTATAGAATCCTTTTACAGTTTGAAAACGTTATCTACTTCTATTTAATAAAGAAAAGCATTTGACTATTACAAAAGATAAAGTTAATAATAACCTCGTGGTTGGTGGGTCGTCCTTGCAGATAATCACATCATATTGCCATCTCACCCATGTGATCTCCACTAGAAGTTATCCTTGCATCTTTAATGCCACCTATAATTGACCCCCCTCACAAACGCCACTAAGTAATCATTACCGTCCAAAACTTACGTGGTGAGAATTCCACTTGGAGAAAGCTACATTGTCTGCCTCGTGAGGAGACTCAGTATGTACAACAAACCATGCAGGCGAGGCGACAATTAACATAATTAAGGTGTCCATGAAATAAAAGCGTGGGAGCACAGTCGCCACCTACCACTTCGGTGAGAACAACTTTTCAGACTCAAAGAATGTACGTTGGATTCATTGGCAGAACTCGAGGTATTCTTCTTAACTAAACTGCTTGCTTCAGAGGTGAGAAGTATTTTAATATTCTATCTTTAAAATAAAATTCCACCGACATAATGAAAAAAAAAAGGTTAAAAACACTGTATATTCAGTAACATGTGAAAATTTGCCGTTCCCGACCGTAATCGACGTCAAGTTCGGATCTAGCCGTTCCCGACTATAATTTGCCGTTTCCGTCTATAATTGACGTCAATCTCTAGGCCATTCTTTCCCGCCCAACCGTATTAGACATGGTCGGTGGAGAGTTCGTGATTTTACTGACAGGTCAACCAAACAGCCAAATGTCAATCTGACGGCTGTGTACATGCATATATAGATCCACTAAATGCTGGCCGTTGGATGGCACGGACCTATACTCAAGGGGTTTATGCCAAAAGTAATGAAATGGCCACGTCAGTAGTGAGCACTAGTACTTCGACATTGAAACGTGGTCACCGCATTTAATTCGTAAAAAAACAAACCGAGCTGATGGACAAAGCACGAAGGGGCGCTCAACATGCCAGCAAAAGGTTAAACGCATGCAGGTACAGAGTTTTCCGTCCGTTACGAGAAGGGCGAGGAATCAAAGTTTTGTCAGATAAGGCGGCTAAGTTAACAAGGAAGTCGGGATGATTGGGTAGTTAGTGGCCCCCACTCGTAGAAATTTCAGGTCCAGCTGGACACGAGCAATGTGGAACTACTGCAGCTGTAATGGACATCGGTATCTCGTCTCCCTTGCGTTATAAATGTGCCTCAGTTCCCATCGCTACTCACTCTCATCTGCGTGGGACTGTGGAGTCCTTGAGTCTTATTTCTTATTTTTTGTGTCGGTAGTGGAGGCATGGCGTTGGCCGTTTCTTCATCATGTGTCCGTGAGTGGGTATGTATTTTGGTTCTGGTTTTGCTGTTCTGGCAGTGTGCGGGCGATCATGGCAGACTCAGGGAAGCAGAAGCCGACAGAGTCGTCAATCTTCCCGGCCAGCCGCCGGTCGATTTCGCTCATTATTCAGGATATGTGGATCTGAATAAAGGGAGCGGCAAGGCTCTGTTTTACTGGTTCTTTGAAGCTGCTGAAAATGCATCACAGAAGCCTCTTGTTCTCTGGTTAAATGGAGGTACGTTACCTTACCTGCTTCCACTTCATGCCTTTTCGTTGTGGTATGTGTGAATCCACAACTTCATGCCTTTTCGTTGTGGTATGTGTGAATCCACAACTTCATGTAACAGTAATGAACTGAACTAGGGTAACGGCCAGATGAGCAAGTAATATATCTGCAATGTGTAAATTCAGGACCAGGTTGCTCATCCGTCGGCTACGGAGCGGCTTTGGAATTAGGGCCATTTCTGGTGGAGAAGGACACACCACACCTTCGCTTAAACAAATTTTCTTGGAATAAAGGTTATTCATCCTTTTTTTGCTACATTGTTTTTATGGAACATTTAGCACTGAGACGTAGGAAGTATACTGACAGTGTGTTTCCATTTTTACATATGTATTTCTATGACTTGCATTTACTCCTTATGTAGTAGAAATACAAATTTAATGACGTAGCGGACTTGCGCATGTATTTCTATGACTTGCATTTACTCTTTGTGGAGTAGAGATACACATTTAATGACGCATCGGACATGCGCATCTGAATCAGAGTGTGTTATAGCAACATTTAACTCTGACTATTTGTGCTTTATAGCCATAGTCTCCGGTCTTTATTTTATTATCTTTTTTACTGTAAAAACTTGACTATTTGTGCTTTAAAGCCATAATTTCCGGTTTTATTTTATTATCTTTTTGACTGTAAAAGATAATCTTTTTGACTGTTTTTACAGTGGCAAATATTTTATTCTTGGAGGCACCTGTTGGAGTAGGGTTCTCTTACACAAATAGATCCTCGGATTTGGATGGATTAGGAGACAAAATTACAGGTATAGTACTATTCACAGTCTGRTTTTCTTTCTCYGAGGCTTTGCATTATATTAATACTTAATCTCTGGAAAAKCAATTAATGAAACGCTATTCCGCTTGAATTTGCAGCCGAGGATTCGTACAMTTTTCTGTTAAATTGGTTCGAAAGATTTCCACAATACAAATCTCGTGAGTTTTATATAGCCGGAGAAAGCTATGCAGGTAATGGACTAAGCAATAGTATCCAGAATTTCTCTTTAAATTTCTTTCTGAAGTGCATAGTTGAAGTTCATCTTATTCTTTGGCGCGTTGTAAGTTTTACATATTTAACTTAATCAGCACAGGGAGAGGCTCAAAGCACATCGATAAACTCATTTTTGTCTGTATAAACTAAATTTTAAAATGAATCAGAGTTAAGACTATGGAAGCTACATTTTTGGTTGATCATCGTTCTAAAGATTGCAAGACGAGGATGGATTTTGAATAATGAAACTTGAAGTTGCGATTGTCTGTCTCAGGACATTATGTGCCACAGCTTTCAGAGGTGATAGTCGATCGCAACAACCTTTCAGCCAAGGATAAGGTCATTAATCTCAAAGGCTTCATGGTAATGACCTTAGCTTTTACCCTGTACGTTCTATTCATCAACAAGAATCTTTGCACATTTGTTACCTGATAAAAACTTCCATTCCTTGAAAGGGTAATCCATGTTTTACTGTTCTTGACCAAACTCTTGAATTGATTGGTTGGATGAAATTTACCTCTGGATCAATTCTTTGTGTTATTTCCGTATTGAAGGTGGGAAATGCAGTGATGGATGATGATCATGACCTGAATGGTATGATAGATTATGCCTGGAGTCACGCAGTTATTTCAGACGAAGATTATCACAGTTTAAAGGGCTCCTGCAATTCCAAGACGAATAACGAGTCATCATCCTTGTGTGATAGTGCCGTCAGAAGCTTTATTCAAATGTACGCGGATATCGACATTTACAGTTTGTACACGCCTGTTTGTGTGGACAGGCTCGATAAAACCATGAAACGCCTTGCGGCATCCGCAAAATCCCTGTCAAAACATGTATTTAACACTACTTTTCACTCCCTTCTCTATAAGGATCAAGTTCTTTCTTGTTCAGGTTTATTTTCTCATTGTAAGGCAGGCTATCTTCAACGTGTAGGACCTGTGGCATAAATTACCTTCTGGTTATGATCCTTGCGTGGAAGATTACGCAGAGGCATATTTCAACAGAGCTGATGTGCAGAAAGCACTACATGCAAACACGACCAAAATTTCTTATCCCTGGACACTGTGCAGGTACCAGCAGAATTGTGCAACCCTTGCTCGTTCTAGGGATCTCTTGTTCTTTTTATAGCTTTCTTACCTTACTAATGGAAATGTCTTTTCTGTATACAGCGAAGCGATCTCCTGGAATGATTCTCCCACCTCCGTTCTACCCATTTTCAGGAAGCTCATAAAGGCCGGTTTAAGAATATGGGTATACAGGTATGGAAGTTTTTCCTTGAAGCTTTCCTAAAATGCAACGGTTGAATAGGCTTAAGGGGGAGAAAAAAAAATTTAGTTAATTTCTCTGGATTGAATCACTGGAGGCCCATCCAGATGTTTGAATATTTTGCCCTTGCAAATTCTACAGGGCTGTCCATTTACTCGTTGGATATGAAATGAAATGGACAGGCCTTATCTTTGTAATGCAAATCTCTCAAGCCACCCAGAGTTATATATTCTATCTAATATTTAAAACAAATTCTCTGAAATTCCAAGACTTGTATATTTTTCACATCTTACCTTACTAATTAAGTATTTTGATCTTTAGCTGCTCATATTTTGAATAGTAGAGCATGGGATGTGACTCATCTTCTTTATCTCATCCTCTACTTTGTTATCATGCATAGAGGCTGTAACTCTTCTCCTAGTCCAATCTTTCTATTCTGACATATTATTAGTCTTCTATGATATTTTCTACTGCAGATAATGATAGTGCTGTTCAGTATATGTGATGATTTGCTTAATCTTGCATTTATAAAATATTTCGAAATCCTCCCATCATCTGTGTGCTAAACCTTCTCCATTACCTTCATTCTGGCAAATCCTTTCCACTACGTTCACTTGCACATAACTCCCTAATAGCCAGCTGTTTATCAGGCAAGTCAATCTCTGTCATTCCCCAATTCTTAAGGCTTTGGTACCATTCCTTATCCGGCCCAGAGATTGATCTGGATATCTAAAAAGTTACAGAATTTCATGCAGATATTTGGAACAAAATATTGCTAATCTATGATCTTGAAAATTGTTGTTCGACTTCAGTAAAAGCAGTCTATAACGAATACCTCTGTAATTCAATCTCTGTCATTCCCCAATTAAAGCTTTGGTACCATTCCTTATCCGGTCCAGAGATTGCATCTAAAAAGTTACAGAATTTCATGCAGATATTTGGAACAAAATATTACTAATCTATGATCTTGAAAATTGTTGTTCGACTTCAGTAAAAGCAGTCTATAACTCGAATTGAATACCTCTTTTTGTAGTGGTGACACCGACGGGCGAGTTCCTGTAACTTCAACACGGTATAGCTTAAATGCCCTTGGGCTTAAGATAAAAGAAGAGTGGAGTGCTTGGTACAACAGCCATCAGGTAAATAAGTTGTTCTACCTTTCTGCCTAGCTCTAGTTTGCTTGCAATATGTATTGTAGGGATTAACTGTGGCTTCGATGACTAACTACAGGTGGGAGGATGGACCATTGGTTATGACGGGCTCAGATTTCTTACAGTCCGAGGGGCAGGGCATCAGGTGCCAATTTTCACTCCTAAACGTGCTCTCTCAGCGTTCAGCCATTTCCTCCAAGGCTCACCACTGCCCAAATCAAGATCCTCTAGTTAATCACACATAACCAAGCTCACATGCGGTCTACTTATGCTTTCTGTTGATGCTGGTGAATGCAATTTCTCCATCTTATCTAATCACAGTCTGGAAAGCCCTGCATATGCCATGAGAAGTGTACGATTAGTGATTTATCCCATTTCTATAAAAATCAAACAGAAAATAGTATAAAAAGGTGGTTATTGCTCTGGGATTCCCTTTTGAAGCTCGCAATGGCTACAACCATACTGCAAAGGGTAGAAATACCGAAGGCAAAAAGACATTGTCAATTGTTCTTGCGGTTGATGTGTAATAATCAAAATTGTTTGACATCTTACCATAGTTTTTCCTAATTATTAGCCTTTTTTATCTAAAAGCAGGAAAAATGGTCAGCAAGATCATTAGGGAGCGGCCACCTTCAGTTTCCTCGAAATGCAAGCTCTTGAATCTTTTCATTGCCCCTTTCTAGTTCTAGACTAGTATGTCAGTATCACTATCCAGGGGGCTATTTGCCCAAAACCTTCCACAATTAAATAACTGTTTAGCTTTGAATGTATTTAAATAAAATTAAGTTTTTACATACGAATGCTAACAGTCTAAGTAAAGCTGATGTAGTACACCAACTAAATTTTTTTTTAACTTGTACTCTAGAGCTAAAAACCATTATAACTATAAGCAATACCTCCTCTGCCAACCTCATCCATCAACCTACTGTGTGCCCAAGGACTCCTTCAACAGAGTCAAGGCCAGTCAATGATGCCAGGTCTGGCACTGACCCCTGTAGCAATTTAACCTCATGTCAAGGAACGTAATTATTAGGCATTTTAAATTTACTGTTAATTCCGTGTTTTGAGTTTGGCATTTTAAATTTACTGTTAATTCGGCATTTTAAATTTACTGTTAATTCTCCCTGGCCTCTCTTGCATTATAGGTCTGAACGTACAGCTTTCCTCCCGTAGTTATGGGAGCAAAAGATGTAAACACAAACTTTAAAAGTTCAAATTAATCAAATCAAACCTCATGTCAAGGAACGTAATTATCGGTAGTGAATAATTTAACTCAGTAACCCGATCTTAAGAACTCTGACGCTGTAAAAGCGACCTTTAAGTTGAAGTCCCCAAAGTGCTGTCCTCTCTGTCTCTACAGTTTCATCTTTGATAGGCCCTCTTCCACTACACTCCTGTGCTCTGCCTGTAATAATTACAAGTCTCCCCACCTAACTGCGGTATCCGTGTAAGTCCGTTTTCCCGTCATATTTCTACAAGACGGGCCTATCCCTATACTGGGATAATGTTATTTATTCCTTTGTCAGAGTCTGCCTTCCGAGTGGATTTCCTCCTTATGTTTACAGGACTGTTTTTTTATCGCCAACATCGTGATGTGTGATACGCGAAATATATTAACATGTTCAATCAGATCGATTTTTGTGTCACATGATTGTTAAGGGCCCGCGTGTCTCGTGTCACTATGAGAGCGAGGATTTGTGATCTTTTGATACAGTGCGGAAGTGTGTAGGGGCATAGTGATGATTTACAGCAGCATGACGCCCCTTTTTCTCTTTCTAGGTCGGACCGCAACATGTCCAAGGTAAAAGTTTTCGCCCAACAACCTCTTTAACGTAAAATGATGCTCAACTACCAAGACTACTTGCATCTAAAGATCGTAAAAGCGACTTGTACGAGAAGAATGAGAAAATACAGATATTTATTTACAAGGCAACCAAATCATAATTTCAACTTGACGTTAATAAGGTTTTCATTATAATAATAATACATATCCATATACTTTATCCCTCTGGATTTGAACTTGTGATTTTTTAAGAGGAAACAAATGTGCTTAATCATTAGACCCACACAAAATGCATATTACAACAACGCTAAAATGAGGACCTAAACTTCTGACCTTGTAGCTAATAACCACACCCTATATTTCTAGAAGCTTTTATTTTGTTTTATGATGGATTTATAACAAATTTAATTTGCTTTTATAATGGATTTATCCATGAAATTACTGTACTTTTAAAAATATTACAAAGACATTAGTTTTAATTCATTTATAGTGATCTTCAAGGTTACATAATCGTAATGGAAAATATAACAAATTATTTTCATTTGGTTCATGATAGGCAAATTCCAAAATAAGGTGTGTCATGTATCAAAAAAATTATTTTGCTTTTATAATGGATTTATAACAAATTTATTTTTCTTTTATAATGGATTTATCCATGAAATGATTGTACTTTTTCAAATATTACAAAGACGTTAGTTTTAATTCATTTATGGTGATCTTCTAAGTTACATAATCATAATGGAAAATATAACAAATTATTTTCATTTGGTTCATGATAGGCAAATTCCAAAATAAGGTGTGTCATGTATCAAAAAATTTATTTTGCTTTTATAATAGATTTATCCATGAAAGAATTGTAATTTTTCAAATATTACAACGACATTAGTTTTAATTCATTTATCTTGATCTTCTATATTACATTATCATAATGGAAAACATAACATATTATTTTAATTTGGTTCATGAAAGGCAAATTCTAATCAAAAAAATTATTTTGCTTTTATAATGGATTTATACTTTTTCAAATACTACAAAAACATTAGTTTTAATTCATTTATCTTGATCTTCTACATTACATAATCATAATGGAAAACATAACAAATTATTTTAATTTGGTTCATGATAGGCAAATTCCAAAATAAGGTGTGTCATGTATCAAACAATTATAAAAACGTTATGTCAAGTTAAACTGACCATTAAGTATAAAAGCATATATATAAATATGGTTGAGATAGTTCTTTAAATGTGCTTAAGGGGAGTATAATTTGAAAGAAAGGTGCATCTAGAAGAAATCAAACTAAACTTGTTGAACTTGCTTATAGAGAGAGTAGAAATCAAACATGACTTGCTTATTATCCTTCATCAAACTAGTTTGTAATGTATTTATACTACAACAAAACTAACTATTTCCCAAATAATAAGGATATAGAAGATAACATTGATCACATGGAATCATACTATATTATGAAATAAACATTACTTCTTAGACCCCCTTAATGATTATTAAGTAACAAGAAGATATTAATTAGGTCATGCATGCTTCTTTGGGTCTTACAACTATTATGTTATGATCATGAACACATTGTCACCCTTGTTTAGGTCTTCACAATGCCCTATTTTGGCATTCAATTTGCCCTTTTGTCAAACCTTCAGATCTGCAATCCTTGGAATATGTCTCTTCTCTAGTTCACATTGGCATGGATGTTGAATTTGAATTTACACTTCCAATGCTTCATTTGCTTCAAAAAACACTTTGATTCTCCTCTTTAAATCATGTGATTCTACAATCACAACACTTCTAGTTTGTCATCCATGTACCTCACAAGAAACCAATTATGCATTTTGGTCAAACGTTGGCACACATTCAACAATTAATGACTAGATGGACATACCTCCATCTTACCAAGACACCTAGGTACCCAACAATGGTGCTTGCCAGTTCTTTAGGAAAATACTCTATGTAAGACGTGTATCATTGTCAATCCAACACGTTGGACACCTACCATTCTTAGGATTGTTGGTGACACACATTTATTGTGTAGTCATAACAACCCAACAAGCAACAATTATGAGCTCTTTGATCAATATTAAGCAAGAGATCATCTCATCTCATAAGATCAAAATCTCATATCCTATAGATCATTTAGAGTCATGGACATAACTGGTGTCTTCATTTTGTCTTATATTTTCATTTTTGTCTTCATCGATTTGGCATTGACATGTCTTGCAAAACACTTATCTATAGTTGAAGTGGACAACTCCAATAGAAGCTCATGCAACATTTGATTGGCCACACCAAATGTCACTACAACATCATTGATTTAATTGGAGTATTCATGAGAGCTACACAACTTGACCCATTACCAACAACTAGGCACCATTACTTTGTGGTACTTTTTCAATGAACAAGGTATTTCCACAAAGGTTTCACACAAACAAATCAAAGATTAGTACACCAATGTATTATGTGGTTAAAACCCTCAAATGGGGAAACATTCCATAGCCCCAACCAATGTGGCCACTTGACGCAATATATTAATGCAAAATGGAAAAAAATTACATATGATTTTCTCACAATCGATCATTAGCAAATGAGCCTCCATGTTCTTTAAATAGAGATCATGGACCAATCAGGTGCTAAGCCACATATCGATATAGTCGTTGGTATCGAGGAGAATATGAATCGTGGGATCACATTATGTCTAGAACATATCATGACTATCGAATTACATAACTACAAATGCATACTAAGGAAACACACTTTACCTAAGACACATTAGACCAAGTTGATCTTGTTGATATTATGGTATATGCGGGAGGTATTAACCTCTACATGTAACCCTGACGAGACTAGAATATTCTGGGAAGCAAGAGAAACCCTAAAATGTTGGATAATAACCCTAGGAGACAAGTCGGCTTAAGAGAATATTTATTATTGAGTTATTAGCTTCCAGAAGTAGAAATCGACCCAGTTAGGTCACTTGGAGGACTATAAATAAGAGGGCACTAGAGCTCATTTGATACACTCACTCTCACAACTGCATAAGACCAGTGGTGCGCAGGTTTGGAGAGGAGTTGCAGCTGCTGCAACTGGCATTTCGGTTTTGTCTTGGACTTTCTCTTGGTTATGGTTTGGACTTTCTGCTTGGTACGCTAACTCTAGAGAGAGGTACGCTACCTTGGTTGGCTATTGGTTCTAGGGTTTGCTTCCAGAACTATTCTCTTTGTCAAGGTTAAGGTGCTCGGGGGTGGCATTTGTGCCTATGGTTGGGTGACAACATTGAGATATTGTCTATGGTAAAACAAGCACACCTATTTTTCTAACAGGTTATGGGGCCACACTATCTTTGGATAGTCTAACCGTTGGAAGATAGATTGGGAAGATTTGCTCAGTTATAGTTACAGTTGTAGTTGCAGTCAAAGTTTTGTTGCAACAACGAACCCCTAACCCTCTTGTTAAGGCACCTCAAGTGAAGATCTTGACCTAATTCTCGGATAGCCTAGTGCACCCTAGCCTAGCGCACCTCCTAGTACTCTCAGCAAGCCAAGACGTCAAGTTTGAGTTTTTGGTCAAAGTCAAAGGCTGACCAAGTCAAAGTAATTATGACTTACTCTATGAAGTAAGAAAACAAGTTAGAAGGGGATTCTAACTTCAGAGCATGGAAGACGAGGATTGACCTCATCCTTGCCAAGAATAAAGTGTTGGATATCGTGAAAGGCAAGATCATGGAACCCCAGTTTGAAGTAGGAAAAGAGGAGCCTCA
>JASDQU010095503.1:7655-21767 GCA_032191745.1 Picea mariana | reverse complement strand
CTCTCTCTCTCTCTCTACCCCTCTCTCTATATCCATGTCCCTCACTCTCTATCACTCTCTTTGTATTCCCCTCTCCCCCTATCACACTCTCTTTATTCCTCTCTCTGCATGCCCCCCTCCCTACATCACAAGGAAAGAAATGTCCTTGACCTAGAGATGTCAAGACCTAGACCTAGATCTAGACATAACAAGACCTAGACATGGAAATACCTAGACCATGACCTTGACATATACAATGACCATGATGTATACAATGACATAGACCTATACCATGAACTAGATGATGACATAGAGCTAGATATAGATTTAGAACATGACCTAGGCCCCCATATCTCCATCTAAGCCTATGCATAACCTATACTCAACCATTAATCCACTTTGCACTTGAGCCCCAAGTGCACTATGCATATACCTCTTGTTAAAGGACCCACGACCCTTGCACCCACATCACCCACATCTTAGTGCTCTAACCATTTATCTATGATTGAAAACACTTTCAATCATAACCTCTTAGGTTCTAGTTGTGTCCATACCCCTATAGTTGTGCTCATTTATTCCCAATAGGAAAGTGTGCATGTTCCTATAAAGAGAACATGCTAGAGTGCACACACATTCTAGGAACATGTGTGTGTTTCCATTGAGCATTTTTTGGTGCCAAGCACACTCCACTACCTCATCTATCTCAAGCATGAAAAATATTTCCCGACATATGCACACAAAAATATCATGCACACACAAGTTTTTCTTATTTTAATAGTGTTGTTTGATTCATAAACAATTTTGTGCTATTTCAAGACCATTTTGGGAAGAATTAGAAGACAAATTTGTCCTAGTCGAATTGAAATTGTTGTTTTTGTCTTCTTGTGTCTTCTTGGAATTTATAAGACAAATTTATCTGATTGGAATTGTTGTTTTTGTCTTCTTGTGTCTTCTTGGAATTGGAAGAAAAAATTGTCCAATTGGAATTTTTAGTTGTGTAATACTAAGAAAAATTTATCCAATTGGAATTGGAGTTATTAGTCGTCTTCTTCTATAATACCAAGACAAATCCATCCAATTGGAATTGGAATTATTTGTTGTGTCTTATTTTGTAATACAAAGATAAATTTGTCTACTTGGACTTGGAATTGTTAGTTGTGCCTTATTGTGTAACACCAAGACAAATTTGTGATGGGGTGTTTGGAATCCAATTTTTCTCTTTAATCATGGGGAACCGACAAATTCAAGAAAGAAAGTCCTTGATAAAATAGAAAATGATCGAAAAGGTAAAATAAGAAAGAGAAAAGGAAAAGTTACGTATGTCAAATCGTAGGCTTACAGAAGAGGCCAATACAATTTCTAGAAGAATAGATGTTATTGTTGTTTCTCCTCGATCACCATAAACAAAGTGTAGGATTTCAGCAGAGAACAATCCATCAAGTATCTCATCAAGAAAGATTGTTGTGGATGACCATATGATGGAGGATTTGTTTGGAGATAATTATACAATGGATGAAATTAGAGAGGAAAATGGTGTACAACATTTTGGTGAAGAAGTTCCTTTGGTGAAACCTCTTGTTGGATAATCAAACATTCTAGAAACTACTCAATCCCATGGCCACTCTCCTCCCAGATTTCATCTTCCAGTGATTGAAGGGGAAAGAACTATAACATTGTTAACTCCACAACAAGGAGGTCAAGAGTGCGATAATAAGGGTTAATATTCCCTACCTATATTGAAAATTATGCAGTGAAGAACTCCTAAACACATTCAGGTTGATGTAAGTGGTCTAGCATCACTTGAAGGTAAGTTACCTAACCGTGCTATTTGTTAGAGTTTAAGATATTATTAGGTTTATTTTCAATTACTGGATAACCATAGCATAGATAGGATCACTGAGAGAAACAAAATCATAAGAGACACATCATTTATCCTGGGAAACCCTCATGGGGAAGAAAACTCAACAAAAACTTCCTTAATATAGATAGCCAATACAATGGCAAGACAATAAACTAAACACTAGAGAATATCCTCTCCCAAGTAATGTGTCTCTCTCTCTTCCTTCTTCTCCAACTGCAGCTACCAAACTTGCGCTCTTGATGATTGAATGAGTGAGTGAACAAATGAGTGGTTGGCTTCCTTTATTTATACAAACTGGTAAGCGCTGAAATGAGGTGTCCCTTCACTGGCAGGGCCAACGTCTCTTTATGGGTGTTTAGAATCACTTTAATTTGCCTAGGGGCCGACTTCTCAATTTGCATATTACAATGAGGGTTTGACCAATCCACAAAAGGGGATTTGGTCATTTACAATGCCTAACATGATCAATCCATAAAAGGGGATTGATCTAATGAATAATACATCAATAAAAAATAGAATACTATTTGCAGTTAGAATATTTCAAAACTCTCCCTTAACAAGAAGGGTATTCTACAACATCATCATGAGAGAGAGAGGGAAACATCATCAACAACATTTGGAACACTGACTAGTATATCTATTTATCATCTAACATTTTTCTCATCATCAATATCATCAAAAACACAACACAAAGGCTGGAGCATCATCAACATCAATAGTAGGCTGAGAGTCTTCAGCACAAGGCTAGCATCACAGCATGAAGTTGGCTAGACAATTCATTAGCACGAATCTGGCATCACAACACGAGGCTGGAAACACAACATCATCAGCATGAAGCTGGCATCACAACATAAGGATGGAAAAACATAATCAACATGAAGTTGGCATCACAGCGTGAAGCTGACAACACATCATCAGCATGAAGATGGAATCACAATATGAGGCTGGCAACACATCATCAACACGAAGTTGGCATCACAACACAAGGCTGACAACACATCATCAACACGAAGCTAGCATCACAGCACGAGGTTGACACATCATCACTACTCCCCCTTTTGAGGGAGGTCCTTTCAGACTACAACAATATTAACTTGAAAGTGCTCAAACTTTACATGATATAGAGGCTTGGTCAACACATCAGCAACATGTTCATCTGTGCTAACATATTGGAGATTTATGGATCCTCTCTGCACCATATCACGGATGTAATGATATTGGATTTCTATGTGATTTGACTTGTCATGGAACACAAGGTTCTCTGTCATCTTTATACAACTATTATTATCACATAGTATCATGGTTGCTTCCATATCAAGATCGAATAGAATTGTCAACAACTTCTAAGCCATATGGCTTCACAACTGGTAGAACATGTAACAATGTATTCTTCTTCTATCGCACTGAGAGCAATGCTTGATTGATTCCTACTTTGTCATGAGATCATGGTTGAACCTAGACTAAAACAACATCCTGAAGTTCTATTTCTGTCAAAGACACTTCCAACCCAATATCAATCAATATATCCACTCAGTATGAAGTCATGATATCCATCATAATGGAAACCACAATCTACTATACCCTTAACGTACCTCATCACATGTTTTGCAACAATCAGGTGAACACGTCTGGGCTCTACCAGAAACTGACTCAAGGTGTTCACAACAAAACATATATCTGTCCTGGTGTTCGTCAGATACATCAATGATCCAATGATTTGTTTGTACAATGTAGCATCAATCAATTCTGACGAAGTTTCAACCAAGAGCTTCAACTTTGTTTCCATGGGTGTATTCATGGACTTGCACTCCAACATATCAAATCTCTTCAGTATTTCAAGTGCTTAATTCCCTTGTTTAAGGAATATCCTCTCTGGGATATGCCAGACCTCAAGACCTAAGAAATGGTGCATTAGGCCAAGGTCTTTCATCTCAAATTCTGCAACGAGCTTCTTCTTATATTTAGTGATGAGATTTTCTTCTCCAGTTAATAATAATTCATCCACATACAACAGAAATATAACATGCTCATCATTCATAACCTTGAAGTAAAGGCTAGGATCATCTTTACTCTTGGTAAATCCCAAGTTTGTTA
This sequence comes from Picea mariana, assembly GCA_032191745.1. Classification (NCBI taxonomy): domain Eukaryota; kingdom Viridiplantae; phylum Streptophyta; class Pinopsida; order Pinales; family Pinaceae; genus Picea; species Picea mariana. The sequence goes on along the minus strand of JASDQU010095503.1, from coordinate 17,833 downwards.
GGAAACTATCAATCCTTCCATACCAAGATCTGGGAGCTTGTTTCAATCCGTACAGAGCTTTCTTCAACTTGCAAACATGAATCTTCTTGTCTTCAACTTAAAACCCTTGAAGTTGTTCTATATACACTTCTTCTTCAATGACACCATTCAAAAAGGTTGTTTTCACGTCCATCTGGTGTAACTTCCACTTCATCTTAGATGCAAGGGCTATGATGGTTCCGATTGAAGTGTATCTGGCTACAAGAGTAAACGTCTCTTCATAATCAATGCCTTCTTTTTGAGAAAATCCATGAGAAACAAACCTTGCTTTATATTTCTCAATACTTTCGTCAGCAACATGTTTTATTTTGAAAAGGCATTTGGAAGATACCACATCCTTTCTCTTTGGTCTGGGAACTATTTCCCATACATCATTCTTTATGATGGATTGATATTCTTCTGTCATGGCATATGCCCATTATTTCTTATGAATGGCTTCTTAAAAGTAGGTAGGCTCCTTCTCTAAGAGATCACACATAAAATACATATAACTAGAGAATGGCTTCGGTTTCTTCACTTGTCTCATGGTTCCTTCAGGGACACCATACTTCTCTCCATATTGAATAAGTTCCCTTGCTCAGGCTTTCTTTTTCTTATGGGCGATCATCATATGGGGAGGTTCTTGAGATTATATTATGTCATGGTCTTCTAGAATCTCCTCATCAGGGGAAGCTATGACTTTCCTCACTGGTTCTACAACTCTGGGAGCTACAAGTTCCTCTTCATATAATTCTTCAAGATGACATATTCTTGATTTCTTGAGTGTTTCATATTCATCAAAGGTTACATGCCTCCTAATATCAATATGATGGTAACCTGGTATATAAACTCTGAAGGCCTTGGAGACCTCACCGTATGCAAAAAGATACTCCTGAAATATTTGCAAAATTTTGCAAACTCTTTTGAGGTCTATTCTCATCTATTATCTAGACTTCAGTATCTTGATATTTCTTTCATAAAGATTCTCTATGAAGGATTTGAATTCCTTGAACTTACTGAACACTTCATCTTTTCATTTCAAAAGGTAAACCCGGGTTTTATGGGAATAGTAATCAATAAAATATACATAGTATACATACCCACTAATGGAGGATGATGGAATTGGGCCACACACATCTGAGTGAATGAGCTCTAGGACTCCTTCTGCTTTAGTGTTTCTCTTCAGAAATAGGTTCTTGATGTTCTTTCCTTGTGTACATCCATTGCACACACCTTCATGGTCAACCTTGAGTTATAGTAGACATGTGACTACCTTGGTTACATAAGGTAATGCCTTTTAGTTGATGTGGGCTAATATTCTATGCCAAAGTTCACATGGATTCTCAATGGAGTGGGTCATGGCTGCTTATGAGTGACCCTTTAGCTTATACAAGCCACCTTCTTCTTTTCCAATAACAAGTGCTTCTTCCATAGTTTTTCCTTTGGTGCACACAAGGACTTATCCATCTATGAAGGAAAATCTAAAGAGTTTCTTTTCTAAAGCTGAGATGGAGAGTAATTTCTTTGTCAAACCTAGTACATATAGTAAATCCTTCATCTTCATTAGGGTCCCTGAATCAAGCTTGTAATTTGATTCTCCTACTCCCTTGATAGGGTATTGATAATCATCTCCAAGTGTAACTTTCTCAGGAAAATTCTTTTCTGAATGGAAAGAGAGAATGTATCTTTGACTTGTCATGTGCTTGGAAGCACAACTATCAATGAGCCAAGTGTCTTCACTAGGTGATACTAATCCTGAGAGGGAAGATATTTAGACATAGTCTTCAATCTGTTATTTTATCATCTTTGTGGGTGGCTCTTCATCTTGAACTACATGGGTGTGGTGCCTCTTGTTTTTCTTCTTGTATTCTTCTCATATAGACAGAAAATATTTCACAATGTGTCCCATCTTGTCACAATGGTAACATTGGTAGGATGAGAAATATTTTTCTCTTCTTTGTCATTTCCGAAACTTTTGGAATCTCCTTGGTTGAGATTATTTATGTATGAATTTGTTTTGGGGTTGAGACTCCTTAGGAGTTTCTTTTTGGAAGTAATACTTATTTATTCCTCCTTTAGTGTGAGTATCAAGTGATTGATCTTCATCTCTTGATAGAAAATCTTCTCAGTTAGGTACTCTTGATTCTTCTTGAACACATTCTTCCCAAAGACTGTCAAATTGTAGTTTGTCTTTTCTGGCACAAATAGTTTGGATGAATGCATCCCAAGGTATTTTGAGACCATTAAGAGTTGTCATTATAAGTTCGTCTGCATCTATAGTATCTTCAATTGCTTCTAGTTGTTCTTTGAATTGTGATATTCTGGAGAAATATTCCTAGATTGTTTCTCCTTTTTGCATCCTTGTATTCTTGAGTTGAGTCCTTGGATTCATATTCCAATTTATCTTCTTTCCTTCATATAATCTAGTTAGGGAATCAAATATTTCTTTTGGATTCTTATTTGAAGACACTTTAGGAATCAATTGATCTTTGATAGAATCCGTAATGATTATTTTGGCCCTAATTGTGTCCTTTTAGTGTTTTTCTTTAGCTGCAGCATCGGTGGGTTCTGGTACATTCTCTTTAATGAATATTTCCAGATCATTCTCTTCAAGAATTAGTCCAATCCTATAATTTCAAGCACAAAATTTTTCCACACTTTCTAGCTTGTCAACAAGCTCAGTTCTTGCTAACATCTTTTACCTGGAGCTAGGAAAATGACCAAAAAATGAAAATGCTTAGAATTGAATTTTGAACTTACCAGGTGGTGCGATTGGATGAGGCAAGTATCTTGGTGTGGTTAGATTTTAGAAAATCCAAATTTTTCTCCTTCAAACTTGACCAGTGGATTTCTAGACTGGTGCTTCTGGTTTTTTGGTACTTCTGGTTTCCAGGTACTTCTGGTTTTTTGGTAGTTCTGGTACTGGTGAAAACTAGGATTTCACTTTCCAGGAGTTCTATCCACTAAAAATGTGCGCTGAAGGTGCTAAAGAGTTCCTTAGGCTAGGGCACACTTTTCTAGGTGAATTTTGGGCTGAAATTATTCTTCAATAAAAAAACCCTAATTTTCTTGTACGATAACAGTGACGTTTTTCTTTTTCCTGTGAAATATGCTCTCTTCAACTTAACTCTGATACTATGTTAGATTTTAAGCTATTATTAGCTTTATTTTCAATTACTAGATAACCATAGCATAGATAGGATCACTAAGAGAAACAAACTAACAAGAGACACATCATTTATCCTAGGAAACCCTCATGGGGAAGAAAACCTAGAAAAAACTTCCTTAATATAGATAGCCAATACAATGCCAAGACAATAAACCAAACACTAGAGAATATCCTCTCCCAAGTAATGTGCCTCTCTCTCTTCCTTCTTCTCCAACTACAGCTACCAAACCTACACTCTGGATGATCGAATGAGTGAGTGAACAAATGAGTGGTTGGATTAATTTATTATACAAACTGGCAGGCTCTGAAAGGAGGTTTCTCTTCACTGGTAGAGCCAACTTATCTTTCTAGGTGGTTAGAACCACTTTAATTTTCCTGGGGGTCAACTTCTCAATTTGCATATTACAATTAGTGTTTGACCAATCCACAAAAGGGGATAGATCTAATGAATAATAAATCAATAATAAATAGAATATGCTTTGCAGTTACAATATTTCAACACTATTCATTATCATTATTATAAAATCATTAAAAAAAAATTGAACCACAATCTGATGTTGCTAGATGCCAAATATTTTTGGTTTTGTTAAAATATAGAAGTTTGATTGTTGTTAGGAGAATTTTAGGCATTAAAACAATCTGAATTTTAGAAACCTTGTAGATTCTTTTGAAAGAATTGGTAATAAATCTTTTTCTAAAGACCACAATGCAGCCTGATGTGTCTTGTCACAATCAATTGTTAGCAAGATCACAAGAAAACATTGTTTTCTAAAACAAACCTCACACCTCATGAAATGTGATGTCAAAACCCTTATAAAGTATTCTCATAGGCGAGATATCCTTAACACAGGTGGTGCAACATATTTGTGGGAATTCACTGGTAGGCTACCTCGTTCTGAAATGGAGTTAATTGGAGCAGTTAAGGGACTAGTACCATATTTTTTTCATGAGAACACTAGGCCTTATTCCAACCAAAAAGATGACTAAAATTGAGAAGGGGATATAGGGACCATAAACCCATTATTAAACACTTTCTTTACATTACAAAGACATAATTGTATGAGATATTTGGGACAATACATAGTGCACTTAACTTGGGCCAAAGATCTTTCGATAAATGCAAGACTTGGTATGTTTGAATAAACACAATTTGTAACACATGTTATTGTAGATATCACATTGAGTATGGTTATTATTATGGCACACACACACAGACACATATATTTTTTGTGTTTTGCATACCACTCTTTTGTAGGAATGCTCAGTTATATTGTTGTCATCATCATCTAGAGACTTTATTCACAACATATTGTGTATAATATGAGAGGGTTGTACATTTTATCAACAATATTGCTTAGATAGGACATGCCCTAGGTGCGATGGAATGATATTACTAAGAAAGTGCATTCATGTAGGAGATGAGTATGAATTGGGGAGGAAGGAGGTTTCCTTGAAAATATTTAAATATGTCACATATGATATTGATGGAGGACAGGAAAGAAAAATGATACAATTGGTGATTTCCTAGATACGAGTATGTGACTTCATGAAGGACTTCGTCAAAAATACACAAAAATATGTTTAGCTTGTCCATGTGGCTCGATGGCAGGAAGAGCATTTTAGAATATGCATAGACACATTTTGCATTGGTACTTTGTTATAAATGGTTGATTTTGTAGATAACTACACTCTTCAACTGCAAAATGAGATTTAAATCCAATATTATCACTCAGAGTAGGTCAACATAATGGTCCATATCACATACAAGCATGGGCCGAATAGTAATGAAGAAAAGACAGTTATATTGAAGGAGTGTCACTTCTACATATGAAATGATCGGTGCCATTAATTATCCTACGTACACCATTGATTCCGGTTGTTTTAAATTCACCTTAAGGAGAAGAACATACATATGGATCAAAATTGAATTTGATCAAATGGTTGCATAGGCCAATTCAAAAATGCTTGTGTATTTCAATGATTGTGTATGTTGCACAAAAAACTCAAGATACCACACATTTAGAGCTATTTTGAGCCTGGGCATGGGAAAGGGGACCATGATGGAGCAGGTGCATGAATAAAAAGAGTGTTATGCAGGAAATACATGAAGTTCACAACTACTTCTGTCATTCGATATGAGAAATCCATTGGTGAATGGTGTTCTTCAGTAATGGGAGAGGGAATGGGAACCCGAGAAGACACATCACACAGAAAAGGACATGTACATAGATATTTTTGGGAGGTGGTTGATGTAGATCGATCACAGTGGTATGAATGAAAAAAAATCCAGGGAACTCATGGATTCCATTCAGTTAGAACATCAAATAATGCAATAGTTGAAATATGGATGAGAAAAATCTCTTGCTTCTATGGTCCATGTAGTAGTAATCAATGGGATGATTGTGGATCGATAGACTGGGTTGATATATGGGATCGTGTATCACTCCCCATTGGTCAATGTATAACTATGAAATTATCCCATTTGGAGGAAAACCAATCAAGTATTTCAGTAGATTATGATCATGTCTCATATTTCGTATTGCCAGGTTCGTTCAAACCTTCTATTAAATTTTGAATAACTAACATCAATGTTTTATGATTTGGTCATTTAGTGGACTCACATGTTGTCACTCCATTTTTTGTATAGCACATATACGTAGTAGTTTCCTCGAGAGATATTGAATGGGGAACTGAGTATTTGCTGACACGTTGCTTAGAGGGAAAGAAAACCCTCATGCGATTAGTAACAGACTCTGAAGGCATTGAAATTTTGATTGGGTTGATGGTTATTAAAGGATAATATCTGACACATGATGAACTAACATGGAAGAAAGGTGGTTATTTACTTGAACATTATAAACTAGGTCAAGTCGTATACCACTTTATGAACTTGGTTGTTGGTACAAACCTCCATCTACAAACAATGCCAAGTAAGAACTCAGCAAAGGTATGCTACTTATTGACTTACATTGAGCATGATAATTTAATGGATAAAATCAGTATTAGAAGTGATCCCAATGGGCTACTTGAATGACCGTAGGTATGTAAACTGAATAATTGAACAAATATTTTAGATTTATGAATTATTGAAAATTTGGCTTCATTTTATGGTTGTTATGGTATTCTTGTCTTGCTTCATTGAAATTACATTCCTTTCCTTTCCTTGAATTTCCATGCCCTTCCTTTCCATTCCATTCCATTCCATGACATTCCTTGTCTTTCCTTAACTTCCCATGCCATGCCATGCCTTGCCTTCACTTTAAATGTCATGCTATTCCTTTCCTTATATCACTTGGCATGCCATTCCATGCCTTTCCTTATATCACTTACCATGCCATTCCATGACATGCCTTGCATTTCCTTCACTTTCCATGCTATGTCTTTCCTTTCCATGCCATGCCTTGCCTTTCCTTCACATGCCATGCCATTCCATGCCATGTCTTTCCTTTCCATTCCATTCCATACCATTCCTTTCCATGACATGCAATGACTTTTCTTTACATTCCATGCCTTTCCTTTCATTTCAATGCCATGCCTTTCCTTTCATTTCCTTGCCAAGCCATTCCTTTCCTCTCCTTTCCATGCCTTTCCATGCCATGCCTTGCCTTTCCATGCCTTACCTTGCCTTCGCATACCATTCCATGCCTTCCCTTCCCATTCCATGCCTTGTATTTCCTTGCCATGTCATGCATTTCTATGTCATGCCATGCCTTTTCATGCCTTTCGATTCCTTTCATTTCCCTTCTATGCCTTTCATTTCCATGACATGCCTTTCCATTCCATGCCATGCCTTGCCATTCCATGCCATGCCTTGCATTGGCATGCCATACCATGCCTTATCACGCCATGCCTTTCCTTTCCATGCCATACCTTGCCTTGCCTTTCCTTTCCAAGCCATGCCTTACCTTTCCTTTCCTTCACATGCCATGCCATGCCTTGTATTTCCTTGCCATGACATGAATTTCCATGCCATGCCATGCCTTTCCTTTCCCTTCCATGCCTTTTCTTTCCATGCCATGCCATGTATTTCATTTCATTTCATTGCTTTTCCTTTTCATGCCATGCCTTGCCTTTCCATGCCATTTATTTCCATGCATTTCCTTTCCATTCCTTTCCTTACCTTCACTTTCCATGCCATGCCATGCCATGCTATTCCTTGCCTTGCCATTCCATGCCATGCCATTCCTTTCCTTTCCTTCTCTTTCTTTCCCAAGCCATGTCTTGCCTTACCTTTCCATGTCATTCCTTCCATTTACATGCCACACCATGCCTTGCATTTCCACGCCATGCCCTTTCATTTCCTTTCCATGCCATGCCATGCCTTGCCTTTCCTTTTCATGCTTTTCCATGCCTTTCCTTGCCATGCCATGCTTTTCCTTGCCATGCCATGCCATGTATTTCCTTACCTTGCCATGCCTTACCTTTCCGTGCCATGCCTTTCCATGTAATGCCATGAATTTCCTTTCCATGCCTCGACTTACCTTCACTTGTCATGCCATGCCTTGCATTTACATGCCATGCCATGCCTTGCCTTTCCTTTCCATGCCATGCCTTGTCAATTCATGCCTTTCCTTGCGTTTCCATTCCATGCCACACCTTTCCTTGCCATGCCTTGCCTTTCCTTCATGTTCCATGCCATGACATGTCTTTCCTTTCCTTTCCATGACATGTCTTTACATACCTTGGATTTTCTTTCCTTTCCATGCCATTCCTTTCCTTGCCATGTCATGCAATATCATGCCTTACCTTGCCTTGTATTTCCAAGCCATGCCATGCCCTAGGAAGGCATGGCATGATATGGCATGGGAAAACATGGCATGACATGGAACGGGAAGGCATGGCATGGCAAGGAAATGCATGGCTTGGAAAGGCATGACATGGCTTGGAATTTTCTTCATTTGTCTTGCCATTATTTGTCATGACAAGGCAAGGCATGGAAAGGAATGGAAAGGTAAGGCATGGCATGACAAGGAAATTCATGCAATGGAATCAAATGGAATGGAAAGGAAAGACATGCAATGGCATGGCTTGGAAAGGAAAAGCACGACACGGCATGGTATGGACACTCAAGGCAAGGAAAGGCATAGCAGGGTTTGGCAATCCATGAAAACATTTTCACCTACACTTAAAATTTCATAAACACTTCATTGTATGGAAACAAACTTTGTAATATAAATTTAAGTCATATGTCCATAGAAAAAATGTTTTTTATTTATTGGAATGAGAAAGGTTTCTTTTTTATTATTCTTGTTTCATTGCAATTCACATTTTGATTTGTCTTGTTCCTTGCATAATGTTATGGAAATTCATATTTATTGATGTATAGGTTAAAATGGGAAGCTACATGAAAAAACATGAGAAGCTACATGCCAATGATGTGGAATGACATGGCTTGTTAAGGCATGGAAATGGCATGGAAAGGCATGACATGGAAATGTAATGGCTTGGCAAGGCATAACATTGGAATGGAAATAGCATGGCATGGGAAGGAATGGAAATGGTATGGAATGGCATGGAAATGGAAAGGCATGGAAATGGAAATGAAAATGGCATGACATGGCATGGATTGGAAATGCATGGAAATGACATAGAAAGGCATGGAAATAGCGTGGCAATGGCATGCCATGGCATGTATTGGTAAGGCATGAGAATGTCATGGAAATGGCATGTCATGGTATAAAAATGGCATGGAAATGACATGGCATAAACAAGTTTGTGGGATTGGGTTTGGGAGGGTCCTTTGTCTCATTGTATGCTCTAACCCAAAAATTGGGTAGGAATGTGCAATAAATTCTCATAGATGGTGAAGGAAAAATAATGATGGTTTCAAGTCTTACTGGAGGAATTTTGGTAGCATAACATTACTTTCTATGGTGTGTCATGAAATGTAACCTCAAAACCTTTATTTGTAGGTGGAAAATGATACCCATTCTAANNNAAGATTGAATAAATGTTATTAATACTTGATGGGTTTAACAAAATTTGCATATACCCACTACACAACCTAAACAAACATGAGTGCATTAATGAGTCATTGACTAGTAGTTTTGGCATTTATGAAGGATTACACATAAATGAAATGATTTTATATATGTCATGCATAGAAAGAGGGGAATAATGTGTGTGCCCTACAAAATGGTCAAATGATGTATTGAATCCACTAAGAAACTAACAAATAGGCTTCTGAAAGGAATGTCAAGGGAAGACTAGGGTCAAGGTTTCGTTCTAATGAGACTAGGAATACTAGGACTTAATGTTGGATTATTGAGAGGGGGGATGAATCAATAATAGAGCAATTTAATCCTTTTTCACCATAAAATGAAAGTGTTATATCAATGTAGCATTATCATCCAATAGTTGCAGAGTAAATAAACAATGAACAAATGAGAAATCACACACATACACAGTACACTAGTGTTTTACGTGGAAACCCAAAGAGGGAGAAAACCACATAATGATTTTTCTTATATGTCTTTAAGAATTACATTCATTGGAAGCACCAAATTCCTTTGTTTTCCAGTTGCAACTAGAAGGAGGCTCCAACCCCCTAGTTTCTCAAGCTACAACTTGATGGAAGCTCCAACTCCCCAATTCTATGGATACAACCAAAAGGAGGCTACAAACCCCTATGTTCTCCGACTACAACTAGAAGGTGGCTACAACCACCTGTCCTTGCCCCGTCCAACTACCCTAGTGTATAAGTAGAATGATGGAACCACTGTCACACTATCATTGTGAGATATACTGTTGTAAAACTGTACCAATGAACCTGCACCAAACAACCTGTACCAATAACCTGAACCATGCATCAACCATGCATCAACCTATACCTCAACCTATAATCAACCTGTACCATAAACAAGTGCATCAACCATGCACCAAACTGTACCAAAAAACCTGTAATCAACATGTACCATAAACAAGTGTGTAAACCATGCACCAACCTGTACCTCAACCTGTACCATGAACAAGTGCATCAACCATGCACCAA
>JASDQU010095498.1:4654-21903 GCA_032191745.1 Picea mariana | reverse complement strand
AGTCCTGGTTTCCTTTGGGCAGGACGTCGCTCTAGTCAATTTTGTTAAAATTTTGTTAACCAAGATACAGGACCACTTTTGGACATGGATGCCCAGCTGTCTCGATTTCCTGCTTAGGCAGGACAGATGGCATCACACACAGTATTGTATTCGGAATACGTCAATATAAGAGGCACCACCTTTTAAATTAAAAATAATAATAATAATAATACTCTTCGCAGTTACATTATTTCAACATCAGCAAGCCAATTTAGGATCCCTCTGCCACCTAATCTTAGGTATGATGTGGAGATTAGATATAGGCCCTCTGTACTTGATAATATCAAGCATTGGAAGGTGTTTGAGGATGATCTTGAAATCAAAAGATTTCTTGAGTCGGTTGATGAGTTCTCTACATTACACATTGGTCAGGATCATGATTCCAAAGGTGACCCTACCCCTGAAGTATTTCTGAATAAAATTGCTAATCACCATATTGTTCAGTTTCCTAGAAATCACATTCCAAAGGGATTAGTTCCTTTAGAAACATTGTTCGATGGGAATGATGTGGTAGTAAAGGGTAAGGTTTCAACTGAGGATGTTGATGTAACTGAGTGTAATATTGGCACAAAGAAAAATACAAAGTTTGTCAAGCTGTCAAGCAACCTGTCAAGGGAGCAGAGGGCCAAGTATGTTGAGTTATTAAATGAATTCACTGATGTGTTTTACTGGACCTATGAAGACCTCAAAACATATGAAACCAATGTTATTGAGCATAATATTCCATTAAATGAGGAGGCCAAACCATTTAGGCAGAAATCAAGACAAATTAATCCTATGCTACTGCCTATCATGGAGAGAGAGGTAAAGAAGTTGTTGGATGCCTAGATCATCGTGCCTTTGAGATATTTAGAGTGGGTGTCCAACCTGGTCCCGGTGAGAAAGAAGAGTGGGGAAATCAGACTTTGTGTCAATTTCATGAACCTAAACAGGAGCTCAAAGAAATACAATTACCCCTTGCCAAAAATGGAACACATATTACAAAGGGTAACTAGTGCATCAAGGATATCCATGAGTGACAAATTTTTGGAATACAATTAGATCTCGGTCCTGCCTGAGGACATAGAAAAAACAACCTTAACCACTCCTTGGGGTACATTCATGTATGCCAAAATGCCCTTTGGATTGATGAACGTGGGGGAGACCTTTCAGAGAGCCATGGATATTGCTTTCATTGGAGAAAGGGACAAGTTTGTGGTCATATATCTAGATGACATTACAGTCTTCTCCATATCAGATAAAGAGCACTGTGAGAATTTAAAAATGATTTTCCTGAAATGCAAGAAATTCAGTCTCTCCTTAAATCCCAATAAGTCTTTGTTTTCCATGAAGGAGTGGAAATTGCTAGGCCGCATAGTGTCAGCTGAGGGAGTGAGGATTGATCCCAGTAGGGTGGAAGAAATCCAAACCCTGTCACTCCCAAGATACAAGAAAGAGGTCCAGTCTTTCTTGGGGAAAGTTAATTTTCTGAGAGGGTTTATTTCCAATTTTTCCGAATTAGTGAAACATATCATAGCCATGCTCAAGAAGGGAAACAAAGTAAAGTGGAACGCCGATCCTAGAGAATCCTTCAACCAAATCAAAAAATCATTGACTGAAGCACCTATGGTAATCAATCCTAATTATTCCAAGGATTACTGATTTTTTCCTTTGCTTCAGTCAATACAATGGTAATTATTTTACTACAGAATAATCATGAAGGGTTGGAGCAACCCATTTACTTTTTCAGTCAGGCATTGAGATATGCTAAGGTGAAATATGACATCATGGAGAAGCAGACCTATGCTTTGGTTAAAGCTCTCAAATCCTTCAGAGTCTATGTCCTACAATCAAAAGTCATCGCATACATCCCTTCAGTTGTTGTTAAGGAATTTTTCATCCAACCAGACATAGATGGAAGGAGGAGTCGATGGATTGAAAAAATACTTGAATTTGATCTAGATATAAATCCCACCAAATTGATCAAAGGTCAAGGTTTATCCAGGCTGCTGGCTGAATCTAATTGCAAATCTTTGGGGGTAAATTTCATCAATAATTACTCAGAAAATCATCAGGCTGAGTTGTCTAATACAAATGCTCAAGAAGACCCCCCATTAGCAAGATGTCCTTGGTACAAGGATGTCATATATTTTCTACAGAAATTGCAGCCTATCGATGGCATGCAAAGGAACAAGTCAAGATATTTAAAGCTCAAAGCAATCAGATATTTCCTTATTGACCAGGTCATGTATTGGAAGGACCCTTTAGGAGTGTTGTTGAGATTTCTATACCCACAGGAGGCCCGAAAGATTATATTTGATTTCCATGATAGCCTATGCAAGGGACATCATTTCTGGAAAACCACAGCCTACAAAATTCTCATGGTTGGGTACTACTGGCCCAATCTGTTCACCGATGTCTGTGCGAAAGTCAGGGATTGTATCAAATGTCAAAAATTCTCTGGAAAGCAGTAGCTCAAGTCTCTGTCATTGAATCCTATACTGGCTTCAAGTCACTTTTAGCAGTGGGGTCTGGATTTTATCGAGGAGATTCATCCTCCTTCAAGCGGTCAACACAGGTGGATATTAACTGCAACAGATTATTTCACCAAATGGATGGAAGTTGTCCCCACAAGGAGTGCCTCTCACAAGATGATTATTGGTTTTCTGGAGGATATTATAGTAAGGTTTGGTTTCCCAAGAAGAATTTCCACTGATAATGCTGCAGCCTTCAAGGCCAAACCACTGATCAATTTTTGTAAGCATTTTGGGATTGCATTTCTCCACTCTACCCCCAAGGAAATGGATTAGTATAATCCTCTAACAAAAGCCTGGTAAAGATCATCAAAACACTGCTAGAGGATAACGAGAAAGCATGGGATTCAAAGCTCAAATTTTCTCTATGGGTTGATAGAGTGACAACAAAGCGGTCCTTGGGCATATCTCCTTTCCATTGTGTATATGGGATTGAAGTAGTCTTTCCTTCTCATCTCGCGTTGCCTGTGGTGAAGTTCTTCCAAGACTGTCAGGAAGATCCTGATGACATGATCAGAAGGATTCATCTGTTGATAGAAGTGCAACAAAATAGAGAGAAGATAACGGCCAGAGCATATGACCGTCAGTAGAAAATCAAGTAGGCCTTTGACAGGAAGAGAAATAAGGATGATTTCCAGCTGGGAGATCTGGTACTCAAATGGGATGCATCTAAGGAGGACAAGGGAAATCATGGTAAATTCGAAGCCCTTTGGATCGACCCCTTCAATATCTCTGAAATGTTTCCCAATAATACTTACAAGTTACAAAATCTAGAGGGTGATGAAGTTTTTATTGGCCTTGTAAATGGGCACTTCCTGAAAACGTTTTTTTGTTTAAAGCCGCAATCGGCATACCACCATTGTAAATACCATTTCTGTTTTATTTTTGTTTTGATAGGAAACTCCACAACCCAACACTAAGGCACTGAAGCCACGAAAAGAGTTCTTAGAGCCTCACAGGGAGGACTCTATACCCCATGGAGCCTAATGTTAGCACATAATCTTGTCAGGGTCTTGTGAGTCTATGTTTTCTACCTAGGTCTGTAATTTTGCCTATTCCTCTTCTTTTGCAGACCCGGTCGTAACTTTTTCCTCTTGGCTTGTAGTTTTCTTATGTTTTCCTTCACCCATTTTATCGGCCCTAAGAATTTTTGTTTTCCCTAAAAGTAAGCGCTTCCCTCTTACCTCTGTCACTAATTCTTTTGTTTTCCCGAGCCCTCTACTAGTCATCCAAGTAATTTTTCACAGGCCGCAGTCATCAGCACCAAGTGCAACACTTGAAGTACTTTAATGTGGCCTCAATTCAAGTGACCGAGCAAGATCAATGTTCAGACGTGGATATCCTTCAAGCAGATCATATCAATGGCCACCGGGTGATCGATACCATTCATTTGCACGAGAAATAGCGTCAGAGAGGGTCACGAAATCACAAGGTCCATCCAAGTTGTTGGTGTTGCGAAGGAAACATGGTACACGATCATAGTTTCATGGTTTCGTGAGATGGAGCGGTCAAGGAGTAAGTCATTAGAACTCGCGAAATGAGAAATCACGATGAGATCGTGGTCATTAGTCAAAGGAAATAGATGGACCATTGGATAAGATTCTCTCAATTTTGCAAGTCGGGAAAGTAAGAGGGAAGAGTTTTGAAGATTCGCGAAGCGTGATGTCCCAAAGTGTTGATGTCATTTGGGTCGTCCGATCAAAGGGGATGTGTGTCACATGATCTGAGCATTGTGATTTTGTGACTCAAGGTTTTAAGAATGAAGCACATCATGAGTTCACGAAACACAAAATCACAATGTGCATAAGATTTAGGCCCATGATCATAGCCCAGAGTCATATGGAAAGAGGGACCAAAGAAAAGTAAGCACTTGGATGAACAACGGGTGGCTGAGGCTGTTCGAGGAACTGTTTGTGGCTGTCAGATTTGGGGCAGATCCAACCATTGATCTAGATGGGCAATTTTGCAATTTCGGGAGTCGAGATATTTGAAGTCGAGAGAAGTGAAAATTCTCGAAATGTGAAACCCCAAAATTTCATAAGTACGAGGTCACAACCTGTGGTTGCATGGGACAAAAGAAAGGGAGTTGTGCAGAGGATCTAAGCTCCCGAGTTGGTCACAAAGAAGGATTTACGTGGCCTCGAGACACCAGAATTGACTTGAAGGAGTTGTGATCTTGCCTGAGACATTCATGGGCGTTAGGCCTCGCCCAAATCCCAATAAAAGAAGTTAATGAAATTGGGGAAGGTGGTTGAAATCTTGTTTCCCCACATAAATGGAAAGCATGGGAAATTTGGTAATGGAGGGAAGACTGTCATCCAAGATTTCTCTGTCATGGATTTTCTTTCAAAGCCCATACCGATCTGATCTTGCGTCTGATAGAAGAATGTGAGTGCAACTTGATAGAAGAAGACTCAGACGCCAAGCCTTAAATACAATGACCAAAGTGTGCTTCTAAGGGGAGCAAGTTTATTTGAGTATATATACTCAGTTTTTATATTTTGTAAGGGCGATGGTAGAGAAAAAGGTCTTGTATTGTAAAGCTTTAATAAAGTCTCTGGTTCCTGGTTACGTATCGGTATTAGAGAACTCTTTTTTAATGACATTCAACTTTCTTATTCCCTCTTGTTTCCCTCTGATGCTGAAAGAGTTCATGATTGATTGATTCACTTGAATTGTTATGATTGCATTATGATGAAATTTTGATTATAGTGTTGTTATAATTCTTTTCAGTTTCTTTAAGATTTAAATTCGAGTAGTTCTTGCGTTTAAGTTGTTCCTCCTTGAGCTGACGAGAGACCCGATGTCCTCGGAAGATCTCTATATTTTCTCACCAAAGTCTTCCTTATACTCACCCTTACTACAACCTAATAACAGAAGTTAAACCCATACCTCATATGCTTGTGTATACCAGTCTGGTTTCCTGATTTAAAGCGATATGATTCTGATTCAGCGTCCATTTGACCCTTTTATAATCAACCTGTGACATAAAACTCTGATGGGTATCGGGCTTGCCTTTCTCGCAATATGAAGGGTGACTTCCAGTGCTAACACAAAGAATTAAGGAGAAGGAGTGCTTCTACCAACAGATGAAGAGACATAGGAGATCGCCATCAAAACTCATCAAAATTTACACGTTATTTTATTCAGATGTATGTTATTTTTAGTTAAATATTGTAAGAAGTCCAACAGTTTTCAGTTGTGATAGATTTTGTATAAATACATAGATTTAATATCTATTGAGGGATGCTTCTTGCTGAATGTAATAGATAAACTCTCTTTTTTGAGCATTAATACAAGTGCGGACAGAGATTCTAATTTTCGTTCAATTTGAGTTATGTGTTTCCTCTTTGTTTCCATTTCCCCGAATTTCTTTATGTAATTCCTTGAAGAGAGATTAGTTGAAATTTAGTATTACAAATACTGTGATCATATTATACCAATA
The DNA here is from genome assembly GCA_032191745.1 of Picea mariana. Lineage (NCBI taxonomy): Eukaryota > Viridiplantae > Streptophyta > Pinopsida > Pinales > Pinaceae > Picea > Picea mariana. Next base: position 15,906 of record JASDQU010095498.1, on the reverse strand, counting down.
ATTCATTCGGTGAACATATTTTCCTCTGTATTTACTGTGAGTAAAACAAGACCTGTGATCTACGTGAATTACTGCATCTTATATCATGTTCACGGGTGTGTTCTCTACTTTTCTTCCACTACAAACAAGGTGAGACTCATCTGTAATTGATGCTTGGATTTTTTTAATAGTTTTGTAACTCTTTTCCACACCATTTGATATTATAATTGTGGCTCAGATAATGAAATACAACATATGTACTTTCTTATTATTAATTCCATTTAAAGATTATTTCTCATAAAACTCAAGGTAGGAAAAGCACTCATTAAAACATTTTATTTAAACACTTTTGATGTCTAACATTATTCTTTGAGCCTTGGGATTAATCTCAGGAACAACACCCAACAAGAATAACTCCATGAATTTCTTAATTTCTTCATATGAACATTGGGCTCCATTTTTTTAAATCTTTGGTTTATCATTTGTCCCAATATTAAGTGAAACCGTATCACCAATCTTTCTTTTTTACTCCTATTCTCCTACGTCTCTCTTATTACCAAAATCACTTGAGGAGAATGAGCTTTGTAGAGGAGTCAGTACTTTAGGAAATTTGTTGTCTTCCAAAGATGTAATTTCCTTTTTTTTAAGAGGTTCATTCTACAAGAAAATGAAAATACTTTCATCATCAGGAAAGAATAGCTAAGATTCTACATTATTCAGAAAATGTGGATGATAAAAAGACATAAATGTACGATCATGCCTTTTTGGAAACAATTTCCTTGTAGTATTGGCTGCAAAAACAACAAGCATATCTGCAATTGAATTCAATTCTCTTTATATGTGAGTGATGTTAAAAGATAAAAAAATTGATATCAAATACCACATTTCTTGTATATATTTTTTCATTAACTTGTTTGCAGGAGTATAGATTATTCTAACTAGATTTACAATCAAACTTGAATCCCCAAACACTGTAAGGTGATAGTAGCCAATATTAAAACCATTTTCAACTGCTAAAATCAAGGCTTCAAACTCTGTAATATTATTTGTGAAAGAAAATTCTAATCTATAAGAAAAATTATGAATTTTGCATATGAGGGAGTATAATATAATACCTGCACCATTACGCTCACTTGAAAAAACATGATCAATGTGCATGTGCCACATTCCATCTTCAGGTTGTGAAGAGGGTAATACAAAATCATCATCTTCTTCAAGAATAATCGAATATACACCAAGATCCTCCTCAATATAATTTACATGAGGCTAAGGAAGACTCTCAATATATGGTGAGATACGTCCTTCCTTAAGGACAATGATGTTATTTCCATTTTTAGAGAGGAACATATGTGATCCATCTAAATAAATGTACCCACCAATCAATGCTTTCTAGTCTCTTCTTAGAATGATAGAATAGTTACTAACTAGCATGTATAGCACAAAGGATAGATCAAGAAATAACCAGAAATACCACCCCAACTACTGCAACAACAAAATACCAAGATAGTGCACCTTCTCCAAGGGTAGCTCACAAGAGAGAAATACTAGAAAGATTGAACAAGAAGAATCTTTGTCCCTGCATTTGTTGCTTCACCCTTAATCATACTTATGCCTTACTTATGTGTAGAGGAGAGAGTGTGAGTGAGTGTGTCCAAATGAGCTAAGGCGCCTCCTATTTATAGCCTTCCTTTCTTCTTCACTGGGACGAATTCTCTTCTAGGAAGGTGTTACTTCTTTATTCTTTATTCTTCCAGGTCAACTTCTCTTCTAGGGTATTTCAACATATGTTCAATGGTTCTCTTGCTTCCATAATATTCTTCTTGTATAAGAAAGATCATCTAAGATAGAAAGTACCTCCCACAGCTACCAAAACATCAACACTCCCTCTTAGCTAGGGAGGTATATTTCACAATGTCTTCATCTAGTAGTCCATTGACTACTCTATGATCAGTTGGTAACATACAACTATCACAATGCCATTGATAGCTTGAATAATTTTTTACATTATTTGCAATCAAGTAACACACAACTACTCCATGGAAATCATCTAGTAGTGCACAACTACTACAATTCCATCTAGTAGAATGAAAATGTGTCGATCCATAGTAGTACACAACTACTATCTAGTCGTACAGAACCACTCCAAGTAGCGCACAACTACTGTCAAGAGACACAATGTCTCCATCCTGCAATCAACTAGTAGCTACACAAGCTACCACCATGTAGTCCAACTGTCTCTATAATTATGAAAAAATCAACTAGTAGCACATAGCTACTACCATACCATCAACCATAATCATAATATGCAATCCCCGTGGCTATGTAGTAATCATATAGTAGCACACAACTACTAAAATGTCATCATCCATAGTCATGGCCTCTATAACTATGCAACAATCAACTAGTAGCACACAACTACTACAATGCCATCAACCATAGTCATAGTCTCTATAACTGTGCAAAAATCAACTAGTAACACACACCTACTACAATTCCATCATCCATATTCATAGTTGATGTCTCTATAACTATGCAATAATCATCTAGTATCACATAGCTAATGCAATGCCATCAACCATAGTTATAGTCTCATCTAGTAGAACTAAGCTACTCCTATAGTCCTCAAGACTATGTGTGTGATGTTTCTTCTTTCATCAAGTCCAACAGTTCATTACCCCCTCAGTCACCTCAGATGACTGATCTAGGGAACCCTTGGCCAGAGGGGTTAGCCCCCATGAGAAGAAACAAATATCCCATGAGAAGAAACAACGCACCTCCCTCTCAACGAGGGTGGATATTATGTATCACACCAAGCTTGTCTCTAAAGTACTCATACTTCATTCTATACAGAGGATTGGTGAGAATGCTCAATATCTACTCATCTGTGGATATGTATTGGAGCTCTATAGCTCCTCTCTGCACCATGTCTTAGATGTAATGATATTTTATCTCTATGTTCTTTGACTTGTCATGAAAGAAAAGGTTCTCTGAAATCCTTATGCAACATTGATTGTCACAATGTATCAAGGTTGGCTCCAATTCTAGATCAAATATCCCTGCAAGAGACTTTCAAAGCCACATTTCTTCATAGATTTCCACACTAGTTGTGATATACTCTACTTGTGTTGTAATGAGTGACACTAATTTCTACTTCCTGCTCAACCATGAGATCATACCTAATACCAGACTGAAGTAGCATCTAGAAGTACTCTTCTGATCCACTGCACTCCCTACCCAGTCAGATTCTATATATCCCTGCAGCTTCACATCTCCACCCGAGACATATCTCAATCCATATCCAATTGTACCATGCATGTATCTCAACATATGTTTTGTTTCCATCTAATGTACATGTCTAGGTTCAACCATGTATTGACTCAAGGCATTCACTCCAAAACATATGTTCGACCTGGTGTTAACCAGGTACATCAAGGATCCAATCAGTTGTTTGTACATCATGGGATCCACCAAATATGAAGAAGAATCACTCAAAAGCTTCATATTTATCATCATGGGTATGGCCATGGACTTGCAATCCATCATCCCAAATCTCTGTAGTATCTCAACAGTATATTTTCCTTGGCTAAGGAAAATCTCATATGATATCTACCATACCTCCAATCCCAAGAAATAATGCATCATATCTAGATCCTTCATCTCGAACTCTGAAGTGAGATCCCTCTTACACCCAACTATGAGCTTCTCATCTCCTGTCAGAAATAGGTCATCCACGTATAGAACCAAGATCAATGGAAATCCATTCTCAACCTTATAGTAAAGGTTGGGATCTACATCACTCTTGGTAAATCCTAAGCTCATCATGTCGCTATCTATCCTGGCATACCATGCCCTGATGTAACAAACCCAACCGCTTAAAGTGACATCTAAGGGATGGAGTGTCGAAGTTTCTCTTTTCCTTGGTTCATTTTTGGTCCCTTACTAAGAAAAACCCTCTTATTCTACCCACCCGAGGTTTACATCTCACACTACACACCTAAACCAGCTAGCAGGGTCTTCCTCATGACCTCAAGATGAAAACCAAGAGCTAAAAATTCTTCTTAGCGAAGGTTTCGGGACATTGGAACTCTTGGACTTTGGGAGCTCCAATGGTGTTGCATGGCGTTTCTCCCAGAGGCTGAATTCCTGGATAGTCGAAAAATGGAGGGAATCAATGGTCCACATCGTCCATCGAGATCCTATGATTGAAAAGAAGATTTAGGATTTTAGGATTTGGATATATTTCCTGCCCGACCACGCGATATCCCTAGAGTGTCGAACGAGAGAAGTTACGAAGGACCTTGATATTGCTCGACATGTCCAACAATCAATGTTCATGATTTATTTCGGGACTCCCAAAGAGTTAACACACTGACTCTTCTCGAGCGTTAGGCTAACAAAGTTGTGAAGGAGCCGGAGATGACTCCATATGGCCCCAACCTTCGTGTCCTCACGTAAATCTATGACACTATACTTCATACTTCCGGACTCTCGAAGTCCTAGACTGTCGAAGTACCCACTATCTCATGGGACAACACGTAATATACAGTGGTGAGTACAGGTGGATCCCAAGTACCCTACCTATCAGATGATCCCAACGTCGGACATGTGGCAAGATAGAGCTTACACATCCCCTATAGGGGGTTACATGTGTCATAGTATAATGGGCCCATGGGGTCTACAGATGCACAAATCTAGGTGACACGTGGAACGTGTAATGTGGGTCCACGTCACCTTGAATGACATTAGGATGCCACGTCATCTTGGAAAAATAGTTGCTCTGCCCTTCAATTTCACGGTTAGTAAGAGTCCACCTAGTCCTTGGATACACAACCTCCATTACTTCAGGGTTTCGGGGATTTGGGTATTAACATTACTCCACTCTCCCAGAGTGGGACTTCAACGAAGTTTCCCTTGGCGTAGATCTGATGGTTGGGGGAGGTCCCAAAGAGTTCCTTGATCTATGACCCTTATCACTTTGTCGCTCCGACATTTGAGAAATTTGGAGTTGAACCACCTCTATCCTCCCTAAGTGGTCAACGTCGGGCTGACCTTGGCAGGGATCTGATGGTCTGGGAAGCTCCTGAAGGATACTTAGATATATGGTTCTCATCTCTTTGAGACTTTGACATTTGGGGAGATCGATGTCATATCCCTTCCATTCTCCCAGAGTAGAAATTTTTTGAAGTTCCCTCGGTTTAGATCCAATGGTTAAGGGGTCTCCTGAATACCCTCAAATCAAAGGCTCATGATAACTTGTGACCTTAAAGGGGTCAATTTTTAGTGATGGAAAGTCTATTTTCCATGGCTAAGGAAACTGCCAAGTGTCGGTCAACCTCGTGGAAGACTGTGACAGCATATCGCCCTCGACTAGTTTACAAAAGGGTAGGATCATGATACTCCGGAGCTCTGAACTCCCGGAGTTTCGAAGCTAGAAGGACTTAGCTCCTTTCTGGTCTAACACTAGGTTCCCAGACCTTAGTCTCATGGGTCCTTCGAAGACTCTCATGGGCTATGCACTAATTATTTTAACCATAAAGGAGTTAAGGGTATGGGAATGAGCCCTTGGTTATATGAAGAGGAGTCTGAAGGAAATTCCCTTCTTCCATAGGGTTTGAAATTTTCATTCTCACTAAGGTAGGTCTGAGGGGTCGACATGACTTCAACATTTCAACATGTCTTACCCTGATTCTTCTGCATATTCCCATCTGATGACTATCTAGTGGCTAGGTTGAGGTGAACAAAGGACCATTTGGAAATAGGAATTCACAGAGAGACAATGCATAAATTCTGCCTTTAATCATTCAATATAGAACTCAGTCATAACCATATACATTCATTCAATAACTATTTAAATTTCAACACACATAGTATGAAAATACTCATCAAAAGACCAGAGTTTGTGAAGTGACTGTTAAAAAGGGTGCACGTTTCCACCCAACCATAGGCACAACCACTCCTAACAAATTTACCACTAGTCATCCCCGAGCTAGACCATGACACTCTGAGAGAGACTCTTTCCTCTCGCTCAATGACACTCAAGGATGAAGGTTACTCTCCTCCTCCTACAGGATCTTGGCAACCGGTTTTCACTATAACAAGAAAAAAGGTCTGCCCGAGTACTTCCACAGTGACTCGCCAGCCTCATTTATCAAATTGTAATGAAAAACCCTTCCCATGGCTTCTTGTGCCCTGAACAAGCTTCTTTCCCAGTTCTTCCTTGAACCAGATAATTGCAAAATTCTCTTTCGACTCTGCTCTCTTTGCAAATTCACTTTCTCTCCTTTCCCCTCTACCCACGAATTACCCCTTCCTTTCCTTTCTCAGCAAGGTTGCATGGGGTAGAATCCCCAGCTCATGGTCATATCTGGAGTCTTACAGATGGGTACCCTCCCCCATCTCCTCATTAACTCTTGAGGAGGACTCCCCCAGCTACCACTCTAACTGGTAATTCATATCTAGGTCAGAGGATTGTTTTGAGTCATTAGTTCCAGTAAGGTACTAGTTTGGTGGGGGTCATCTCAACCATTTATGGTTCCCCTCACCATCTCTCCCATGGAATCCATGGTCTATCTTGGAAAACCCCCTTTTCAACATTTATGCAACACTTATTCATTATCTATTAATAACAGAAAAATTCATGCCTTGACCTTTTACACAAAAGTTCATCAAATCATACATTCATACATATCTAGTCCTCCATAGTCTCTTATCCAGTTATCATTATATTTACAAACTGGAGGAAACAAGGGTATTACAATCCCCTCCCCCTTAAAGTAACATTGTACTCGATGTTCTATCTGCCAATATGTTTTGTATGTACAGAAGTAAACAAAAACGGGTCTGCATGTCTCATGGCATCCTCCATTTCCCACGTAGCCTCATCTGGGCCAAAGTGTTTCCACTGCACCTTGACTTGTGAAATGGTTATGTTCCTAAGTGGAGTCTCCTTCCTATCTATTATGCATTGAGGTTCTAGCAAGAATTCTCCCTCTGGTTCCACCTGAATCACAAACCAGTGAATTATATGATTAGAATCATGTACATATTTCTTTAATAATGAAACATGGAAAACATTATGTGCCTTCATTGTGGGAGGAAGTGCTAGCCTATAGGCTACATGTCCCACTCTATCCAAAATTTCAAAGGGTCCACAATACCAAGGTGCCAACTTGGCACAAGCTCCCATCCTCAAGGAGCTCTTTTTGGGTATAACTTTGAGATATACATGATCCCCTGTTTTGGACTCTCTAGGAGTCCTCTTTTTTTCTGCATAGCTTTTCTATCTATCCTGAGCTATTTTCATATTTCGTTTTATCTAAATTATTTGTTGTTCCATTTCTTTCATCATGCCTGGCCCGATTTTAATTCTATCTACTGGATTATTCCAGTTGATTGGAATTTTTCACTATCTACCATAGAGAGATTCAAAAGGGATCATCTTCAAAGACTCTTGATATCCATTGTTGGAGGCAAACTCTACCAGTGGTAGGTAGTCCTCCCACTTGTTAGGATGATGCATTACTTGCATCCTTAACATGTCCTCTAATACTTGGTTTACCCTCTCTGTCCATCCATCAGTTTGAGGGTGATAGGATGTGCTAAACAACAATTTAGTCTCAAAACCATCCATTAAATATTTCCAAAAGCTTGAAGTAAATTTTGTATCTCGGTCAGATATGATCTCCATAGGCATGTCATGCAGCCTAAATATTTTTTTCATGAAAATACTGGCAATATCTATTGCCTTGTAGGTTGACATGAAGGGAATGAAGTGAGCAGACTTTCTTAATTTTTCCACCACTACCATGATGGAGTCATTTTGTTTGGCCGATTTTGGTAATTCAGTGATGAAATTCATGGAGATGGTTTCCCATTTCCATTCTAGAATTAGTAGGGGCTACAACAACCCTGTTGGAAGTCAGTGTTATGCCTTAACCTATTGACATTCTAGACATTTAGCCAAGTAATCGGTTGTGTCCTTCTTCAGTCCTGTCCAATAAAACAGTTTCCTAGTGGCTGTGATCATTTTCTAATAACCAGGATGACCAGTATATGGTATTTTGTATAGTTTATCCATCATGAACCTCTTCAATTCGTCACAATTCAGGATATACAACCTTCCTTTGTAAGTTATAAGGCCGTCATTCAACAATTGATATCCTTTGTACTTCAGCCCTGTGGGCTCTTGTTCTAAGTATGATTTTACAGTCTGGAAAAATGCATTTGTTTCTTGTGCACTCTTGACTCTCTCCCTGACATCCACTTCACAGGTGCTTACAGCTTCCAGGTGAATCACTTTCACATTTCTCCCAAGGGCATCAACCACCCTATTTTATTTTCCTTTGATGTGTTTGATTTCAAAATCAAACTCACTAAGGAGAGACATCCATCGAACTTGTCTAGCATTAAGTTTTGGTTGATCAAATAGGTACCTCAGCCCATAATGGTCTATCATAAGAATAAATCTTCTACCCAGGAGGTAACGCCTCCACATTTTTAATGCATGCACTATGGCAACCAATTCTAGATCATGGGTCACATACTTGATTTCATGCTCATTCAATTTTTTGGATTCATAGCCAATTACATGTTCTCCTTGCATAAGGACTCCTCCGAGTCCTTCCTTGTAGGCATATGTACACACAAGGAATTCCTTTTTTTGGATCTGCAATATTCAGGACAACTGCATTGGTTAGAATTTGCTTCAGTTCTTGAAACCTCTCTTCACATTTTGATGTGCAAAGAAATTTAACTCCCTTTTTTTTCTGAAGGGAAGTGATTGGGAAACCAAGCCTAAAAAATCCTTTTATGGATCTCCTATATTATCGTGCTAGGCCCATAAAGGACATGATGTCAGATACATATTTTGGTGTAGGCCAATCCATAATGTCCTTGATCTTGTTAGGATCAACTACCACCCCTTCTTTAGAAATAACATGGCCTAAGTAATTGACTTGTTTCTGGAAAAAGTCACACTTACTAAACTTAGCATAGAGATGATGTTATCTTAGTACTTGAAGTACTAACTTGAGATGGTCTTCATGCTCTTCCCTATTCTTATAATATTTTGGGATATCATCAATGAAAACCAATACAAATTTGTCTAAGAATTTACCTAGTACATTGTTCATTAAGCACTTAAAAGTGGTTGGTGCATTGGTTAGCCCAAATGGCACTGCCACAAATTCATAGTGACCATATATTGTCCTAAAGGTTGTTTTGTGGATGTCTTCATCCTTAATTCATACCTGATAGTATCCATACCTTAAGTCAATCTTGGAGAAAATGTAGCACCCCTTAGTTGGTCAAACAAGTCATCGATCCTTGGCAGGGGATTCTTATTATTTATGGTCATCTTATTGAGTTTCCTATAGTCTATGCACAACCTAAGTGTGCCATATTTATTTTTCACAAACAAGGTTGGTGCTCCCCATGGAGAAACACTAGGTTTGATGTAGCCTTTGTCCATCATTTCCTTTAGTTGTATGTTGAGCTCAACCAGCTCTAGTGTACTCATTCTATAGGGTGTTCTAGATGCTAGAACTGCTCCTGGTGCAAGCTCTATTGAAAATTCAATATCTCTTCTTGGAGGTAGACACGATAATTCTTCTGGGAACACATCTCTATACTCTCTCAATATGGAATAGTCCTCCAGGTTTGGTTTGTCGTACTCATCATATTCCAACACCTGTATTGCATACAAAGGACATATTTTTCTGCAATACTTCTTCACATGAAGGGATGATATTTGTCTCACTGAGACATGATTTTGAATCTCGTGTAGGGTTACATTTCTCCCTTCTTCAGTTTCACATTCCAAGGTTTTAATGTAACAATCTAACTTGGTTTTATGGGAATCCAACCAGTCCATTCCAATCAGCAGGTCATAGGACCCTAAAGGGAGTATGTTTAGGCTCGCTTGGGTGGGCAATCCACTCATAATGAATTGGAATGATGGTATGACCTTTCTTACCTTTATTTTGGTTCCAATGGCTAGTTGTAATAGCCATGATTCAACATTGTTACCTTTCTTTTGGTTCCAGTGGCTAGTTGTAATAGCCATGATTTAACTTGTTGCAATTTACATTTCTCAACATTTTGAGGGGAAACATAACTCAAATTAGATCCAGGTTCAATTAAAATGGAAACTAGATGGTTGGAAATCATACTTTCCATATCCACAACTGAACCTTGGTGGTCGGCTTGTTTATTATACAAAGATGCATATATTTGTGGCATTCTCCTAGCCACATCATTGACTGTGATAGCCTCTTGGATGTTATAGACACTCCCATTGTTATGTTGCCTATGTGGACAGTTCCTTCGCAGATGTTCTTCTCTACAACCCCAACATTTCAAGGGTTCTCTCTTTGTGTTATCAGTCTTACTTGGGGTTGTCCCAAAAGGTTTATTTCCACTCTAAGAGGGGAAATTTTTTTGGTATACACTTTTAGTAGGGAGGCTCATCTTAGAACCTTTCCCATAGCTCTTGAATCTTGAGAGTTTAAACCCATTTTTCTTGAATCATGAACTACTCCTCTTCTTCCAGTCCTTGTGAGGTTTGGTCTTGTTCTTGAACTACTCGTAGAAATACCTTTCCTTCCAGATAATGTCTTCTAAGGTCTTTGGCTCATCAAACTCAATTTCGTCTCGGTAGGACTGAGGTAATCCACTAATAAATCATTGCATCTTTAATTTTTCATCTTTTATGTAGGGAAAATACCTCATCAACTCAAGAAATTTGTTGATATATTCATCTATGGTGAGTTGTCCCATATTGAGTTCACAGAACTCCTTGGTATTCCCATCAAAGTACTTTTCTGACAGATACTTCTTCTTGAAGTATTTCTCAAATTGTTTCCATGACAAGTCCTTCTCATGGATTCATTTCATGTTCCTAAGGTCCTCCCACCGAATAGAAGCTTTCCCATTCACGTTGAAAATGGTTATCCGTGCCTTTAAGTTTTCAAAGTATGCATGGAATCTGAAGTACTTCTTCAAGCCGAGTAGCCAAACTTTTGCTTCTTCCCCTTTCTTGATTTCTCCCTCGAAGGTGGGTGGTTTGGATTTCTTGAACTCCTCGGGGTCATGAATCTTGGAATGCTTCCTCTTCTTTCCTTTCCTATGGGAATGTGTACTAGTTTTTCTACTAGAAGATTCCTTGGAGTTGTCAATTTCCTCACCAAAGGATTCCTCTATTGAGTGTCTCTTGGCTCCATGTCAGACCTTCTTTGAGGTGTTCCTCCTGGTGTGGTTACTTTCATGACCATGCT
>JASDQU010095497.1:3686-16771 GCA_032191745.1 Picea mariana | reverse complement strand
TGTTTCTTTGTCACATATCATCTCTTGTAGCATCATCATATCTAGTTGCTTTATTAAAATCAATCAATAAATAACATCTATAAATATCAATCAATTAATATATATAATATAATATATATATATATATATATATATATATATATATATAATATATGAATTAAAAAAATAAAAATAAAACAAAATTCAAACAAACAAAACATTCCACACTTGTGCCTTAATCATTCGCGAATTTAGACATCACTCACACTCAGTACACTCGTGCGCGACCGAGAGAAAATTCGCAGAGAAGAGGGGAAATTCGCAGAGAAGAGGGCAAATTCATAGAGAAGAGGGGAAATCGGCTAGAGATAAAGCTGAGAAGAGATAGGGCAAGAGGAGGAGGAGGCCAAGCACAGATCAGACAGAGAAGGAGGCCAAGCACAGATCAGAAAGAGAAGGAGGCCAAACATTCACGAATTTAGACCACTCACACTCACACTCATGCGACACATAAATAGAAGGCAAATTCGCACGACAGAGAAGAGGGGAAATGGGCAAGAGATAAAGCCGATAAGAGCTAGGGAAAGAGGAGGAGGAGGCCAAGAACAGAGACAAAGAAGGAAGCCAAGCATAGAGACAGAGACAGAGAAGGAGGCTGCCAAGCATTCCACCGTAAAAAATGGTAATTTCATGGGATTTGTCCCCAAACCCAAATCTAACTATTGTTTGTGCATCATAGTGTTTGTGACTATAGGATTGACTCCCAATACGTAGTTTTAGAAATGCTAGTTTGAAAAAAATTTGATGTAGTTTGAAACGCTAGTTAGAAATTTACATTTGAGCTTAGCTCCCCTTGGAATCTTGTCACAATAAGTATGTGCAAATTCCTCCCTTGGCATATTCACTGTTTTTGGGTTTGAGTTTAGCACTCTTGGGGTTTGGGTTTCCATGTTGTTGTAGGGTTTAGGACTGTTACTTTTGGCTAATATGTTCTTTAAAGATGTTGAAATTATTGAAAATTCAAATACCAAAAAAACTCTAAATAAACAACAAAAATAATTCCTAAACAAATAAAACAACGGAAAAATCTCACCTCTAATCTCGAAAACCTTAACAACAACTAAGAAATGAGTGTTAGAGCATGTAGTTTTGCATCTTGGGCCTATTGATATGAAACCCTAGTTGTGGCACAATGAAACCCTTGCAATATTCTATTGTTTGTATGTTTGAATGATGCCCAAGATGCATTTGTGGTAACCCTAGATGTGGAAATGTGTCCTCTTGTTTAGTTTAAGAAAACAAGTGTTGTGGGAGAGATGAAGTTGAAGACATGAAAGGAATGAAAGAAAACATGAGTGAATGGTGCCCTTTTTTGGGTTTATCGCATACATGTTGGGTTAAAATTGGAGTTAACGAATTTGAATTGATCATAATTGTGATTAATTGTGAGTCATAGACTCATTGACTACACTTTTGAAAAAACGTGTTCGATCATCGATCCGATTCAAACTCATGAGTCAACGAGCTTGATCTTTTTTCATTGGTCTTAAGGTTATAACTAGGAATTCACTCATTATAAGGAAACATGAAGTGTGAGAGACACAACAAGCTTTCTCTCCCCCATTTTTTAGAAGGGTAACTATCTGATCCACTTGTGAAGGTAAAGGCCCTAGAGGGGTTGTTGAAGATGCCATCTAGGTACTGTATCTTCTGTAACTTTAGAGTCCAAGCTAAAGTGGCCGCACAAATTACTCGTACTAGAAGCTATTGGAAAAAAAATTAGTATGATCCATTGCGAGAGAAACCAGAAAACACAGAGAAGAAAATCCCAACTAAACACAAGACTTAGGAGGGACTCATAGTGGCAGTATGGTTCACCGCGACCACTTCCATGACAATAATCATTTGATTTTTTAATAGGGAAACTATGAATAATACTATTAACTAGCCTATGCCTCTTGAACATTCTTACTATGTGCAACTCATGGAAAATTCAAAATGTTATACTCACAAGAGGTTCCAAAGTAGTTCATGACTTTGCTTCCAAAAATGGAAAAATTCCAACTACATCTAAAATACTTAATTTTAGGGCCAAACAAGCAAAGTTGGTAGCAAAAAATATATGTAGAATTTGATATTGTTGGCTTGAGCTTGGGCGAGTCTATAGCTTCCTATCACAACCATCTACTCATAATATTTACGCTTGTTATCTTTTCCCCATCATCCTTTGCTTCACCATCCATTGCATGGAGATGGAATTCCACCTTTGTTGACATTTATGAACTAAGACAACTCGAAGGATCTAGTAGTATTTTTCCTCTAAGCCATGTTTTGTTCCACATTGTCAGTAGTTCACTCTAGCAAGAGGAAAAAAATTTCACTATATTCTATGTTGAGGTGTATTTTCTCCTTTATTGACATTTGTGAGCTAATCCATCTCCCAGGGTCTAGTAGAAATTTGTCTCCTAGGGTCTAGCAAATATTTACCTCCATAACCCTCATTTTTTCCCACTTTGTCGATCCTTTATTCCAAAAATTTGACTCTCTATGAATCACTTAGAACCTTTTATTGAAGCATAATTTGGTTCCAAGTTACTTACATGATTATAAATTAGAGTCTTTCACATAATTCTTTGTGTTGAAAATCCCTCAATTCTTCTGAAAAACTTTGAATTGCGATGGATTATCTTGCTTGAATTTCTTTTCCTACTAATCTCCTAAATTTCTTTTGGTATAATTATGGTGGGGGTGCTTGAGAGGGGGAACAATCACAATTACAAGAAGGAACATAACAATGATTGAAGATTTTCTGAGGTCTAAAGGGAAGCCACCACAGGTCTATTTTTGTGACTGATATAGGATTGTTTAAAGGTCTGTTCATTGTCACTAACAATTATGATTTCTCTGCTAAGTTTAAGGCTCAATTTAGAACATATTTCAGGCTCTTTTAATGTTGTTGTTTGGAAAGTTACATTAGGAAACGTTTGTTGTCCATTCACTTCTTCCTACAACCAATAAAAAATGAAATACAACTCTATATATTTTGCACTTACATGTTGATATTGAAATATGCAAACCACAAGAATTTAACACATGTAATTTTTGGTCAACGTGACCCTAGAAAAACCCCCATGGGGAAAACCAATGAAGATTAAATATAATATGGAGCTTGAAGAAAAAATATCACAACAGAGATAACAAGTTTTCTACAACCAAACTTATCTCAAATTTAGCAACAAAATACTCCTTGAAATTTGAGCCAACTTTTCCTTGAAGTTTGTGCCCTCTTCTCCTTTACTTAAGTTCCCTAAGTCACTTTATGTTAATAAATTAACTTTATGATTAATGAGCTCATAAAGTCACTTTGAATTTATGATTCGACGCTTTGAATTTGAATGAAAAGAGGTGGGAAATTTGGTGGAAGATGTGTTGATATTTTAGAATTCTTCCAGAAAAGCAGCAACAACAACAAAATATAAGAAGAATACTTGACTAACTTCGTGCTCCAAATTCATATAAAAAGTACACACCAAAATTGGCATGGATATCGGGCATGGAACTCTCTCCTCTTGATTTTTATATATAGACCATGAATAATCATGGGCACTACACATTTAGTATTAGACAACCTCATTGTTGCTAGGCATTTCAAAAGGTGTTGTCTAAGCATTCTAAGTTTGGTCCTTTTCGCCATAATCCAATGGCATAATGAAATACCTTTTTCTATTGTCTAAATTGTATTTTTGAATGTATAAATGGATTCAACATGATGAAAAACCTCTAGGAAACTCAAATTATATAAGTTTCTTCCTAGATGTGAGTTGTGTCGCTGGCTCCTTGATTTTTTTGGTTGGGTGCTCCTCTTGCTTACTCAGCTTGCCTTTGGGTGCCCCTCTTGCTAACTTTCCTTGTTTTGCCTCTGGAAACCCCAAGTTTGGCTTGCATTCGGGAAACCCCAAGGTTTTTTCCCACCACACCCATGCCGCTGGATCTTTCGGTTTTGTTGGTTGGGTGCTCCTCTTTCCAACATGGCTTGCCTTTAGGCGCTCCTCTTGCGAACTTTATGCAACATGCAACTTATGCAACATTGCAACTTATGAAACTAGGCAACTATATGCAAGTTTATGCAACTATGGAACTTATGTAACTTATGCAACTATGCAAGTTATGCAACTTTATGAAACTATGCAACTTTATGCAACATGCAACTATGCAACTTATGCAACTCTATGCAACTATGCAACTTATGCAACTTTATGCAACATTGAACTTATGCAACTTATGCAAATTTATGGAACTTATTCAACTTTATGCAACTTTATGCAACATGCAACTTATGCAACAATGCAACTTATACAACTATATGCAACTTATGAAACTATATGCAACTATATGCAACTATGCAACTATATGAAACTATGCAACTTATGAAACTATGCAACTTTATGCAACTTTATAAACTATGCAACTTTATGAAACTTTATGCAACTTATGCAACTATGCAACTTATGCAACTATTGCAACTTTATGCAACTATACAACTATGCAAATTTATGCAACTTTACACACTCTGTCGATAATCATGAAGACACACAAATAATCATTTCATTTACCAAGTAACTCCACTTTATCACACTTCATGCAGGTTGGATCAATATTCATGAGTTCCATATTTGAAATAAGATTATATCCAAAAATCACATATCCTGAGAAGATAGTAAAAAATAAGGTGTGATGCAGTTGGTATTTCTCCAGGTAATTTGAAATCTCATAATGCTCAATGTTTATCTAATTTTTCTCATTTTCCACATTGAGATGTTTTCATTTATTGCATTATCCTTGTCCTCCTTACTCAGCGGAGATCCCACTCCTAGTAATTATTCATTGATATATATGGTTCTCTTATTACCTATATAGTGTTGGGTCAAATATCTACTAATTATTTTTCTGTGACACCAACATGCTATGGCATCAACGTGTCAATCCCACCAAATATGGATCTTTGTGACACGTGACTTGACTACATATGGTTGATGTAGGTGTTCTTAGGGCACAAAATAAACCACATAAGTTGTAATATGGGCCTTGAAATCCTACTATATAGTGGTCCATAAGAATCACTAGGGTTTATTTTCCTTAGATCACTAGCCTATGAAATGTACCCTAGGACCAATGAACTCTTATACTTTCTCATATGATCTGAAGTTATAAACACAAGATGTCTTTTATATCTAATTGAGTAGTCAACTATTGTTGAAGTTTTACTTATACAGCTAGCAATTATGATTCTTCTTTATTATTATAATCATTTAGGACATTAGCATCATAAATAAGATCAATGCAAGAGAGGCAATCATAGAAAAATAGAGATACACATTATCCTGGTAAACCCTCATGGGCGCTCCTCTTGCTTACTCAGCTTGCCTTTGGGTGCTCCTCTTGCCAACTTTCCTTGTGTTACCTCTGGAAACCCAAAGTTTTCCTTGCATTCAGGAAACCCCAAGGTTTTTTCCCACCACACACGTGCCACTGGCTCTTTCTGTTTTGTTGGTTGGGCACTCCTCTTGCCAACATGACTTGCCTTTGGGCACTCCTCTTGCGAACTTTATGCAACATGCAACTTTATGCAACTATGCAACTATATGCAAGTTTATGCAACTATGGAACTTATGCAACTTATGAAACTATGCAAATTATGCAATTATGCAACTTATGCCAACTTAGACACATTCTCCATACTGAAATCGACTATTTGTCTTCAATATCCCATGATAGTGAACTAGATAGTTGGTATTCTTGGCTTATGTGACCACATGGTGCACCTCTATTTATTCAAACCACGGAGAACAAAATTCTTTTGTGACATCATCCTCTGCAGAATCTATGGTCAAACATTATGGTAGTCCCATTAGTGGGAAACATTGAATGTGTTTTATATCCCCACTAATCAACATATCTTCCTCACTATTGAAATAATGTAACTGCAAAGTGTATTCTGATTATTATTGTGGAATTATTCATTAGATTAATCCCCATTGCAGATTGATCATGTCGGCTATTGTAAAAGACCAAATCCCCTTTTGCGGATTAGTCAAAACATAATTGTAATAGGCATAATAAGAAGTCGGCCCCAAAATATATTAAAGATGGTTATTGTTAGAATATGAATGAATGTGCTCGTTTTACCATTGACAATATCTCTATTGTCACCCAACCATAGGCTGAAGCCACCCTCTGAGCACATTGACCTTGATAGAGAGAAGAATCCTGGTAGAAATCCAATAGCCAAGCAAGGCTAATGCACCAAGCAAGAAGTAACCAAAACTGATCAGTGAGTCCAACCCAAAACTGGCGCAACACCTTCCCCAGGACTTGCGCACAAGACTGCCAAACTGCAGTGTGCACAAGTGACTTATGCAATTCTGAGAGTGTGTCAAATGAGAGACTGGCGCCCTGTATTTATATTATTCCTAGCAGACTGTCCTGGGTCGAATTCTCTCTTTGGGTACTAATTAATTCATATTAATTATCTCTCTTCATCCGACATCTCATCTAGGGTTACTTTCATTTATTTTCTTTCTTCCGGAACGTTCTAATCTTGTCAAAGGTCACAATAGAGGTTCATACCTCCCGAAGCTACCATAATATCAACACTCCCTCCTAGCTAGGGAGGTATAACTGATAATGGTCTTGAGCAAAAACATACCATTCAACTGGTAGCATCACGAGCACCATCATTATTATCTAACTGGATAATCTCCATGACAACTGGTACAATATCAATTGATAGACACAACTATGTGTATCCATGGTAGTACGCAACTACTCAAACTATGACACATAGCCACAAATAGTGGAACATATCCACCACAGTAGCATAACTCTACTGTCTAGAGACAAGTAGTCTCCATAACAATCCTCTGATATCAACCTGGACAAAAAATATTGTTAAAATAAATTGAATCATCCGGGCCAATCTTTCACTCACATATGTGAAATCTGAAAGAATATCTGCCCTCAGAGTAGAACATCAATGATGGGCTATCTGATTGATTTCTCTCAAACAAGGAAGAATAATTGTTTTGATTTATGAGCCTGGACCATTCCTCACCTTGGGCCATTCCTCCGACACTAAACAAAGTGTAACCTGGAGAGAATGAATCTTCCCTAAAGAATGCCTGTCCTTGATTGTTGAGCCTGGACCATTCCCCACCCTGGGCCATTCCTCTGGCACTAAAAAAAGTGAAACCTGGAGAGAATGAATCCACCCTAAGGAATGAATGCTCAGACCATTTCCACTATTAACCATAAGAGGAAAAGACTGTCCTGTACCAACCTCCAAAATGGACCATTCCTCATGTTAACCACAATGAGAAATCGTTGTCCGGCGAGGCGGGTCAGTCTTCTTGAGTAACCCTCAAGAAGAGGGACTTCCCTAGACCACTCCCCATGTTAACCACAATGTGAAGTCGCTGTCTATGGTACATCATCAATCTGGACCATTTTCCGAAACAGAAAATGTCTATCCATCAGAAATCTCAATCCACTTTCCAAATAGGAAAGAATTTGCCCAAACTGGACTATTTTTCAATCTTGAAAATGAATGTCCTCAATAATATGTCAGTGCTCCCTCCCAACCTAGAGAGTCATTTCTTCCCTTTCATCTAAGGGATTTATTTCCACGATCCCCATCTTCTCTCAGAAATATGTAAACTTTATTTTGGATAGAGGCTTTGTCAGGATGTCTGTTGTCTTCTCATCCGTGGGGATATATTGGAGCTTTACCTCTCCTTCCTGGACTTTATCTCAAATAAAGTAGTATTTGATCTCAATATGTTTCGATATTTCATGAAACATGAGATGTTCTGATAATATTATACAACTCTAATTATCACAATGTATTATGGTCGAATCTGGAATCTGATCAAATAAATCATAGATTAACTTCCTTATCCATATTGCTTCTGTGCATGCTTCACATGCTGCGATATATTTTGCTTATGTTGTGCTGAGTGCGACAGACTTCTGTTTTCTGCTGCCCCAAGATATCATGGTGGATCCCAAGCTGAAACACATTCTTGAAGTACTCTTTCTATCTTCTGCACTTCCTGCCCAATCTGAGTCTGTGAATCCATGAAGCTGTATATCACTGGATGTGGTATATCTTAAGCCATAGTTTATTTTCCCACGAATATATCTTAAGACATTCTTTGCAGATATCCAATGCTCATGTCTCGGTTCCACCTGGAACTGGCTTAGTGTATTCACGGAAAAGCAAATGTATGGTTGAGTATTTACCAAATACATCAATGACCCAATCAATTGTCGATATAGTGATGGATCCACTGGATCAGAATCTGGATCTTTCACTTTTCTTATATCCATATTCATAGGAGTGTCCATGGACTTACAATCCATCATTGCAAACTTCTGAAGGATATTTATTGCGTACTTCCCTTGTCCAAGGAATACTTCACCATGCTTCTACCATACTTATAGTCCCAAGTAATAATGCATGAGACCTAGATATTTCATATCAAATTCAGAAGCTAGTTCCTTCTTGCACTGGATGATGAGAGACTCTTCACCTGTTATGAATAGATCATCAACATATAGTAGTACAATTACAGGTGCATTTTCCACGACTTTGTAGTAGAGGTTTGGATCTGCGCGACTCTTGGAGAAACCAAGTCTCGTTAGATAGCTGTCCATTCTGACATACCAATCCCTTGGAGCTTGCTTGAGTCCATATAGGGCTTTCCTTAATCTGCAAATGTGAGTGTCTCTGGAATGTACCTCAAACCCTTGAGTTTGTTCAATATATACTTCTTCTTCTATTGCTCCACTGAGGAAAGATGTCTTTACATCCATCTGATGTAAGTTCCATCCCATGGAAGCAGCAAGAGATATGATAAATGTAATGGAAGTATATCTAGAAACTGGAGCAAAGGTTTCGTCATAATCTTTTCCCTCCTTCTGGGAAAACCCTCTAGCTACGAATCTTTCTTTATATTTATCCATGCTTTTGTCTGCTACATGTTTGATCTTATATACCCATTTTGAAGTTACCACTGATTTCTCTTTAGGTCTAGGTACGATTTCCCATACATAATTTTTCATAATGGATTGGTGTTCTTCCATCATAGCTTCTTTCCACTGTCCCTTTTGAACTGCTTCTTCAAATGTGGTAGGTTCATCATCTAGAAGCTTCGTCATATATTATGCATAACTTGAGAATCTTTTAGGCTTCTTACTTTTTCTGAATGTTCCTTCTGGAACCTTGACTCTTTCTGCATCTTGTAAGGTAGCTTCAAGCTAAGTTGGTCGTTTCCTGGTTTTAGGTATGTTGTCTGAAGAAATAGTCTCACATGGTTTCATAGGATGATCAAGTTGTTATTTTTCGTCATCTTGATTTTCTGTGCTTTCTTCAATAGGTTCTTCATTCTCTTATTCTTCTATTGTTTCTTCTATGGATTTCTTGAAATCCATATTTTCATTGAATGTCACATCTCTGCTGATTTCGATCTTATGTTGTTCCAGAATATAGATTCTATAAGCCTTGTATGAATCACTATATCCCATGAATATGCCCTTCTTTCTTGAGGGTTCTAGTTTATTCCTTTTTTCCTTGGGACTATGAGAGTAAACAGGACATCCAAAGATTCTTAGGTTTTCCACATTAAGTTTCTTACCTGAGAAGGCTTCTTCTAGAGTCATGTCCTTCAGTATGCGGTGAGGACTTCTGTTATGTACATATATTTTTGTCATGGTTGCTTCTCCCCATAAGAACATGGATAGACCTTGATCATTTAGTAGTTCTTTTACGGTTTCTTCGATAAATCTGTTCTTTCTTTCTGCTACACCATTTTGTTGAGGATTATGAGGAACAGTTAGCTCCCTCCTAATCCCTGCCGATTTGCAGAATGCAATGAATTCCTTTGATGTGTATTCTCCTCCATTATCTGTTCTTAAGATCTTGATCTTCTTGTTCTTGAGGTTCTCTATCTCTGCTTTGAATTCTTGAAACTCGCTGAATACTTCATCTTTTGTCTTCAGTAGATATAACCAAGTCTTTCTTGAATAGTCATCTATGAAGGTTACGTAGTAAATAGATCCTCCTAGATATTTTACTGGCATCGGTCCGCAAACATCTAAGTGTATCAGATCTAGAATTTCCTTAGATCTATTGTTGCTACTTGGAAATGGTTTCTTGATATTCTTTCCAAGGGCACATCCTTTGCAAATTCCTTCATGTGTAGATTGAAATTATGGTATTCCTTCAACCATCCTTTTGAGAAAAGGTAATGCTTGATAATTAATATGAGCGTACCTTCTATGCCAAAGTTCATTTGGATTGACTTCGTCATGTACGAGAGCTTCTTCATTTTGTTCTAGTAGTCTATACAGATTTCCTTCATCGCTTCCAATAACCCTGATGTTCTCTATGTTGGAGTCTTTGTGCCAAGATAAAACTTTTCCATCCACGAAAGCATTATGTTTCCTTTGTCTTCTAGGAAAGATATGGATACAAGATTATTTTCTAAACTAGGTACATATAAAATATTGCTTGAGTGAACATTGTTACCTGTTTTCAACTTGACATAGGCTTGTCCAAATCCTTCCATTGGGTAAGTGATTTTGTCTCCAAGATCTACCTTGTATGAGGTCTTCTTCTCATTTATATTTGAGAGTCTGGATTGATCTCCCGTTATGTGAATATAATCTCCACTATCGATTATCCACATGTCATCTTCAATCGTTCCAGTGAGTGATGAGTAGCGTAGAAGATTGATCGTCTCACTCATGTCTTCGGTTGACTGGTAGTTGGTCATGCTTTGATCCAAAACTTCAACTTTGACGTTTCTGTCTTCTGAGAGAGCCAAAAGGTGTGCTGAACTAGGGCGCATATGAATATCTTCTCATTGAGAGAGATGCTCCATCACAAGGTGTTGGATATGAGATTTAGGGTTTCTACAACTGCTCCTACTAGTAACCCTAGCGACAGTATCTTGGAAGCTACTCTTGCTAGTAACCCTACTGGTAGTTCCTCAGCGATCTCAATATCCTAATGGCTATGTTTCCTTCCAGTGGTTATACTGAATGAAGGAGGTGTGGGACTATAACCTGTTAGAATATGAATGAATGTGCTCGTTTTACCATCGAAAATATCTCTATTGTCACCCAACCATAGGCCGAAGCCACCCTCCGAGCACCTTGACCTTGACAGAGAGAAGAATCCTAGTAGAAATCCAATAGCCAAGAAAGGCTAATGCACCAAGCAAGAAGTAACCAAAACTGATCAGAGAGTCCAACCCAAAACTGGCACAATACCTTCCCCAGGACTTGCACACAAGACTGTCAAACTGTAGTTCGCACAAGTTACTTCTACGATTCTGAGAGTGTGTCAAATGAGAGACTAGCACCTTATATTTATAGTATTCCTAGCAGACTTTCCTGGGCCAACTTCTCTCTCTGGGTACTAATTATTTCATATTAATTATCTCTCTTCAGCCGACATCTCATCTAGGGTTACTTTCATTTCTTTTCTTTCTTCTGGAACATTCTAATATTGTCAAAGGTCACAATAGAGGTTCATACCTCCCGAATCTACCATAATATCAACATTTATAACCACCCAGATTGAGAAGTCGGCCCTTCCAGTGAAGAGACACTTCCACACATGCCAGAATTGTATAAATAAGAAGGCTAGCACCTCACTTAGACACACACTCACTTGTTCATTGAGAGACAAGTTTCGGAGCTGCAGTTGGAGAAGAGAGAGAGAGAGAGAGGCACATTCTTGGGAGAGGACTTTATGTATTTGTTTGAGCTATCTCTTGGCATTGTATTGGCTATCTATAATAAGGAAGTTTTTGCTGGGTTTTCTTCCCCTTGAGGGATTCTCAGGATAAATGATGTGTCTCTTGTGATTGTGTATTTCTCAGTGATCCTATCTTATGCTATTGTTGTCTATTGAAATGAAAATAACTCTAATAATATATTAAACCTTAATATGGTATCAGAGCTAAGATGAAGAGAGAATTTTTCATAAGAGAAAGTGAAATACGTCACTATTGTCATACATGCAAATTAGAGCTTTTTGTTGGTGAAGTATTTCATCCCTAAAACCATCTAGAAAATTGCACCCTTCCTCAAGGTTCACTTTGGCATCCTCAACGCAACTTTTTAGTGCCTAGATCTCTCAAAAAGTGAAACCCTATTTTTCACAAAGTACCAGAAAACCAGAAGCACCACTCCAGAAATCTGCAGATCAAGTTTGAGGGGGTAAAATTGGATTTTCATGAATCTGACTGCACCATCTCACTCGCCTCAGCTCAACACATCTATCCGCTGCATCAGAATTTCAAAATTCGAAGTTTGAAAAATTAGGGTTTCCTCATAAAACCCTAAGTTGCAGTTGTAGTTGCAGTTGCAGTCTTAGAACCAGTTGCGGTTGTAGTATCAGTTGCAATTGCAGCCGTAGTACTAGTTGCAGTCACCCTTGAAGTTCTTAAAGAGTTGGTGATCATTACCACTACTACCAGATGGTGCCTCTACCTGCAAGTGCCGTCAGAGGTATGTACTCACACATGTTTAAACGATTAAGATTTAAAGGGTATTTGCAGGAGAAGGGATATCTTGTCATAGATCCAGAAGGATATCAATATCCAACACATTCATAGGAATGATGCAACCCAGGTGTGATTATTCTGATATACATCTTTTTTTTTATGACATTATTTTGATTAGTGTTGCATGACCATCATTCTAACCTTTGATCAAAATCTGATTCAAGGTATTAGATGGATTAAAAGTTGAAATCATAGAGCTTATCCTCTAACCCAACTTTCTGTCAAGATAACATAGTGTCTTAGTATAGAAGATAGGTTGAAGAAAGAACTTGTCATCTTGAGTAAAGGAGACTTGGAAGAAAAGCAAGCACTCATTCTTGAGGACAAGGCTCCAGGTCCCAGGAGAAACCTCATGTGTTAGTTCCAAGTTGCCATGGAGGAATGTTCGATCACAACACTATAAGAGTGTTGACCTCATTTCGTTGTGTATCTCTTACTTTTGATCATTGCTTCAGACAAGCCACGAATGATAGC
>JASDQU010095494.1:8013-21768 GCA_032191745.1 Picea mariana | reverse complement strand
TTCATCACGGTTAGAGAGTTATGGCCATGAGAAGTTGGAGACCCTGGGTTTGGGTAATGGACCCAAGTTTGTTTGATGGGTAACCATATGAGTTATGATATATTTTCAAATAATACTATTCTCTATGGATAGTACATGTCATTCCATTTCTGGTGGTATGTATAACATCACATAACTCCTCACGGTTTGAGAGTTATGGCCTTACGAAGTTGGAGGACCCTCATATGTCATCTAGAAACCCCAAAAGGTCAAAGTAATCAAAGTGTTTTAAGAGATTTTAAAAGGTACATAATAAAGTGAAGTGATTAGAGTATTATAATTCAAAGCAAATACAAAAAAAAAATATTTCAATAATAATTTTAATGGAGAAATTAGAAGTGGACCCAACCCTAAAATAAGGAAAGTGGGGACAAGTGACCTAGAAGATGTTTTTAAGGAAGCTACTTGGAGAGTATAAATAAGAGGCAATGCTCTCTCATTTGAAACACACTTGAGAATATTGAATATCTATAGGTTTTTGAGGTATACAAATGATATCTAAGCCGAAATTCCGAGGAAAGTGAAGAAAAGAAGGCCGAAATGCAAGGAAGGATAAATTCTTTTGATGTTGCTTTATAAGGTATGCTATTTTCAGGTCATCTCACCATTTTCGCTATAACTTTTTTTCTATAATGATTCAGATCATGAAATTTCTATTCAAATGAGAAAAAAAATCCAAGTATATGTGCTTAAAAATTCATCTTGTGGGTCGTTTTATTGTGGGAGTTACACTTTCTGGAAAATAGGGTTTGTGGCCAGTCCTGAAACTAGTCAAAATCAGTTGTTTTGGGTAAAAATGTCATAACTTCTTCATAATAGATCCAAATTTAGTGAGACCAATTTTTTTGGTTAGAGTAGAGTCTATAGTATGATGTGTAACATTTTTAGATTATTTCATCAAATATTTTTTGCGGGGCACTCTCTACAAGGTCGCTCTCTAGAATAAGCCAGAATTCAACAATGTATGTCATTTTTGCTATAACTCATTTTCTGAGAGGTTCCAAGTAGTGCCACTTGGAGGAATTGCATAAAAAAAATTGAAGAACATTGTATATCAGTTTCAGATCTTTATACATTACAGGTTCAAAGTTATGATTACTTCAATTTAGGGTTGTTGACTAATCCAAAACTAGGCATGTGAGACTAAATAAAAGTTTGATGAAAATGCTAGTCTCTTGTTTTTAAAGTTAAGGAAGGTTTGCAGGAATGTGATCATATACGTCAGGTCTATTGCAGAGCTACAAATTAGATTTGGATGATGAAATTGATGAGGGATTTTGGTTGAGGTACATGTTGAGTACATGGTTGAGACAAGTAGTTGATGAGTTGACGCACATACATGAGGTATATAGTTGATGATGTTGGTACATATTGATGAGTCATAGTTGATGAATAGTTGAAACATGATTGGTACATACTTGGCACATGGTTGGATGTACTTTTTTATGGTACAGGTTGATTACTGGTTGGTACATGGTTGATGCACTTGTTTATGGTACATGTTGATTACAGGTTGATGCATGGTTGATGCATGGTTCAAATTTATTGGTACAAGTTTACAGTGGTATATCTCATAGTGATAGTGTGACAGTGGTTCCATCATTCTACTTCTACTTCAGGGTGGTAGGACGGGGCAAGGACAGGTGGTTTTAGCCANGGTGCTTCCAATGAATGTAATTCTTCAAGACATATAAGAAAAAGCATTCCGTGGTTTTCTCCCGATTTGGGTTTCCACGTAAAACATTGGTGTATTGTGTATGTGTGTGATTGTTTATTTATTACTGCTCATTATTGGATAACAATTCTACATTGATATAACATTTGAAGAAAAATGATTATAATTACATTATTACTGATTCACCCCCCCTCTCAGTAATCCAACACTTTTTACCTACATACACCATGTTTATTTGAAATATATCACTACTAGAGTGATTTTCCCTTACCTAGTAGGTCTAATGTAGTTCCCCTTTACTCAATAAGAATAAATATTAGGGCTATAACTGTTCAAAATCACTCAGTGCCATTAAAATTTTTGACATTGTACTAACATTGGCTTCAATGGGAACAAGAGATCCCTGTGATATGCTTAGAACTATAGACTAGTGTCCTTATCCATTGGGCTATGGAGTATGTGATTAACACCTGAAATGAAGTATTCCTCTATGACAGGATAGATGTATCGCCATGCTTAACAACTTAACATAATGAAACCATACTTATTTAAACATAAATTGAAATTACAAAATTGACATCAAAATAAAATGAAATTTTGCAGAAAGAAATGGAAGAAATAAAACTAAACTATTATTGTACAAAATGAGGATACATTTATAGACTAGCATTGCAGAAAATTCTTGAGAAACCTCCCATTGAGAGGAGCTCCCAATACATCACCATCAAGATGAGCTAGCTCATAAGTGTTGTTGTCCTATACTGTAGTAATTTAAAAAGGTCCCATCCAATGGTTATCAAATTTTCCATGGTTTCCTTTGGCCTCTCTTCTTGCATCCCATTTCAAAACCAAATCTCCAACACAAAAGTTTTTTTCTTTAGATTTATTGTCAAATACCCCCTTCATATTTTCTTGATGTTCCTGTGACTTAACCAATACAATTTCCCTATTTTGTTGTACTTCTATTAATTGATGAATTCTCCTTTGGATATCATTTGGCTCTTTCGTTTCATCTTGTAATAATTTCACCACTAGGAGCCCTAGATGAATGGGAAAAACAACATAAATCCCATACACCAATTATAAAGGAGAAGTGCCAATGGATAGTTACTTATTCTATCAATCCATAAAGCATACTTGAGATAAAAATCCCATGCTTACTTGTTCTGTGACAACATCTTCTTAATTATTCTAACTAATCTCTTGTTTGATGATTTTGCCAAACCATTTTCTTATGGGTAGTAAGAGGTTGAGTGTCCAAGTTCAATATTGTAGTCTTGAAAAAAATATAGAAATCTAATAGATTTGAAGGCCTGTGCATTGTCAATAATGATTTTTCTTTGACAAACAAACCTAGCTAAACTATTTTCCTCAAGGAACTTTATGATCACTGAATCGGTAGCAGCCCTTGTAGGAATAACTTCAACCCACTTTGTACAATAGTTTTTTGTTGTTAGAATCCATTTGTGTTGGCCACTAGAATTTGGATTGATCTCACTAATGAAGTCTAGTCCCCATTGTTGGAAAGGCGCTTCACCTTTGATGGGTTTGAGTGGTAGAGGTAAAATATTTTGTTTCCCTCCAAACATTTGACATTCAGGGCATGCCCTAACAAGTGCATTAGTATTATAAAATAGAGTGGGAAAATAATAACCAGCCCTCATTATTTTGTATTCTATAGCTCTCCAAACATGATGACCTCAACAAACTCCTTTGTGGAACTCATTAATGATGTCATGTGTTTTAATCTTATGTGATGCAATTCAAAAAATGCCACCAATATATTTCCAAAATAATTGTTCATCAATGATGTTGTATTTAAAAACTTTAATCTTGATGGATCTAACTTTTTAATTATTCTAGTATGTCGGGAATTGTAAATTTTGCAAGTAGAAAACTATATCTTTGTACCAGTCAGATTTAGATAATTTAGGATGTATTTGAAGCAAAGGATTTTGTGTAACCTCAGGTTCTGGCATAGTTTCCATTAATGTTTGACATGCCATATTCATTCCTATCACCCTACGATTTGACTCTGTGAGCAACCTTGCTAAACCTTGTCCCTTTACAAGCTTAGTAGGCTTTATTTCAACATCATATTCTTGGATTTTAGCTATCCACTTTCCTCTTATTCCCTCACTATCATTTTGTATGAGAATTTCTTTAACAATGCTAGTTGGAACATATGCCATGATCTTAGAATGCAACAAATGATCTCTGAAAGCCTTAACTAGGGCATATGACTGCTTCTCCATAGTACTATATTTCAACTCAACATCTCTCAAATCCTTGCTAAAAACCGCAATGGGCTATTCATGGCCATCCTCATTTTTCCTTAATAAGACAATTGCTATAGTATTCTTGTAGGAAAAATAGAAGATTATAAACGCCTTATCATAATAAGGGTTAACTAAGACTGGGGAATCTTCTGGAGATCCCTTTGAGTCTACTCAAAGGAATCCTTAGACTCAGTATTCCACTTAATTTCACTATCTCTTTTCAACATATTTGTAATAATTTTCATCATTTCAACAAAGTTTGGTATAAACATTTTGAGGAAATTTATCTTGCCTAGAAAAGAATACATTTATTGTTTTATTTTTGGGTAGGACAATTGACCTAATTGCCTCAACTATGTCAGGATCAATGCTTAATCCTTTTTAGAGGCTATATGGCCTAACAATTTTCCTTCCTTCATTACAAAGAAAGATTTCTTGAGATTTTAAGATAAACAAAATTTTCTACACTTAATGAAAGTCTGTCTTAAATGATTAATATGGTCTTCATCGGATTTTGAAAACAATTTCATGCCATCCAAGTATATGACTATAAATTAATCATTTTCTCTAACAAAATCTATATCCATTTCTCTTTGAAATGTGATCCTTGCATTTATAATTCCAAAGGGCATATTATCATACATAAATGTTCTCCAAGGAGTGGTAAAGGTAGTTTTTTCCAAGTTGTCATCCAAGTGCATAGCCACTTGATTGTAACCAAAGAATCCATCCATCATTGAAACTCTATAAGCTTCGACTACCTTCTGCGATATGTGGTCCATCTTGGGTAAGGGTATTTTTCTTTAAAATAACACTTGTTTAGATTTCTAAAGTCAACACAGAGTCTGATTTCTCTATTTTTCTTCCTCATTAGAACTAAGTTGGCCACCCATTTAGAATATCTTAAAGGAATGATGATCTTAGCATCCATAATTTTCATGACTTCCTTTTCTATAATAGGAAACAAAATGGGGTTTGTTTGTCACAATATTTTTCTAAAAGGTTTTTTCCTTGTCATTAGAGGTATCCTATGTTGAATAATAGTAGTATCATATGTCTTTAAATATTCATACTTCCATGCAAAGAAATCCACATTGTAATACCCCTGTTTCCCCCAACTTGTAATTAATCATTAATTATGGTCACCATGCTATGGCATGTGAACAATGTAAATGTATCATTGTTTGAATTTCCAATAACTAACTATGGGGGTGAATCCTTGAAGTACTGGCCATGATATCACTAGAGGAAATAATGAGGAAATTGTGGAGAGGGTTCATTAAATCAAATGACCCAAATTATTGTTGTTGAGATAATAAGCCTCATCTGGATCCCAAGGACAGGAACCGGTTAGTGAAGGAAGGATTGGTGGTTGGATAATCAATCATCCCCATGAAAGGAAGCATGGCCTGACTGAAGAATGTCAGCCCAAAGTACCGCAAGATCTAATAGACCAGGATGAGTCGAGTTTCCTTCTGACAAAAGGAACATGATAGGTCAATAACCATCCTGGGAAAAGACTTATAGAAAATAGAGACAAGGAGAAGACCCATGAAGGGAGAGACGCACATGTGAGGCTTTGTAGAGAGCAGGAGATACATCAGGAAACATACATATAAGAGAGGAGAATGTGTGAGGCTCTCCGGCTGAGAAGAATATCTCTGAGAGTCTTACAAGAGAACATGACCCGAGAAAGAGATTATGGGCTTGATGCTGAGGAGGCATCTGATAAACCTCGCAGAGACCGTGACAGAGAAAAAACCTCTGATAAACTGCGGAATTTCCCTAGTGATATCATGGCTTGGCACAGGGGTGGCCATAGTGCTAAGAATGAATTCCTCTGAGCCTATGGTTGGGTGGAAAGGCAAAAACCCACAATCAATCGATTGGTGATCGAATGTAATAGATAAGTATACTCATACCATGTGTGATTTGAGTTGTAACTATGAAATAAAGTTGAATATCCTCTGAATGTTTAGAGATGTGCATTCTTGCTTGATGGTTGGACTATGTTCCTTTATATTTGGTATGACTGTGTTGGTTTGTACACGTAAATGCTCAAGCCCTGTAGTGACTCAAGTTAAAAAAAATGAACTATGAGTCTGTTGACCTTGGGCACAGTTTTACATGTGCGTGTTTACACTTCCAATTATTCTGGGCCTCCTGGATAAGGGAGTTAGTTAGGCTCAATAGAGGTAGTTCCAAGGTGCACAGAGCTTGCACCAACTACGTAGGAGTGAAGAAATATCTAAGTTCTAAACTCTGGAAGAAACACAAGGAGCATCCCCTCATTTCATTTGAGGTGCCAATAAGATCAGGATGTATAACGCTCTTAGAGTGTAGACATGGGGGCGCATTCCCCAGACCTTTCATCTGTGTGACTGAGGGATCATGCTCACGACCTTAGCAATTTTCTCAGCCGAGAACTAAGGTGTTTCACCTACAAAACTCCTTAAGGCCGAATTTATGAAGTACAGGGGACCGTTGATCATTGGATCCTTCAGGATCCTTCTCAGTCGTCTATTGTGAAGGACACATGTCGTCAAATACGGTAGTTTGGAGACATAGAAATTTGAGAGGAGGTTGGAGACTACACACCATAACTCCCAAACATCGGAGTTACGAAGTGGCGAGAACTGTAGATCTATGGATCTATGTGGAAAAATCCCTACCGAGATATCTAAGAGAGGTTAGAGGGTCGTTTGTCTAGGGTGACATGGACATGTCATAGGTGAAACATGTGTCGCCCTTGTACCTTGCCAAATTTCACCCATGGGACTTGAGCCGTTGGACGAGAGACCACGTGGTAGGATATCTCGGAGTCCGAAAGAGTTTGGACGAGGGTCATAGAAGTGTGAAAGGTTCCAAAGTCATGAACAGTGGAGTAAATCTCAACTGTTGATAGGTAGGGGATGTGTGGTTCCAGATCCTATAGTCTGAAGTCTTGGCACTCTGGGGGATTTGAGGTGTGGTGTGTCGATAAGCTCCAAAGTTATGAATTAATGAGAGCCATCGATCTAAGGGAGATTCGGGACCACTCGTGACCATTGGATCTACCCCATAGTCAATTCAAATTTAACCTACTCCGAGAGTAAGGAGAGGATTACACTATGAAACCCCCAAATGCCAAAGTTGTGAAGCGGCATAGGCTGTAGATATTGAGGTCTACGTGGACTCATCTTGACCGTGAGATCAGATGGTTTGGAAGGATGTTAGTGCAAGGTGACGTGGCATGATGACATCACCTAGGGTGATGTGGACCCATGATTAACATGCCACGTGCCACCCAGATATGGTTGATTTATAGACCCCTTATTCCTATTAGGGCATGACACATGTCACCCCCTAATGAGGACATGTGTCACCCCTAGCCCTCATCGCATGTCATCTTCTGGTTCGTGCCTACCTGGCCAATGTGGTTGATGACGTGTCGGGGACTCCGAGAGTCTGGATAATTTCTGGATTTCGGAAGATTTGGGCATAGTATGACAAAGGAATGTCCATTGACGATCATCAATCATTGAATGCCAAACATTCAACGAAGATCGTTGATTTTTGAACGATCGAAATGATCAACGTCTATTGTCGATTACCAAACCTCGAAAAAGAGACATTTAATGAAAAACGTCAAACACCGATCGTCGAATGGCTAATTCCATGTGGCAATATTTCGAGACTTCGGGGAGTGAGAAAAAGGGGTGTTCAGCGTTGAACACCAAAGACCCCAACTAATATTCTCCTGGGTAACTTTGGGAGACAATAAATTGTAGACCAGAGCTCAGATTTTAGTGTGATGGAAACCGTTAGAAATCTCGTGGCGAGTAGTAGCCGATGAGTACCTCAGAGGGATGATTCGAGATGATTAGAGTAAAAAAAAATTCAATGCCCCATCCCTAGAAAGGGTATTTAGGGGTCGAGTGTGTTACAAATTAGTATCAGAGCATGACAACAACACTTGGCTTGCTTGGGCTCATGCACGAGTCATATGAAAATATTATTGGAGGAATGTAAGGGGGTAACACCCTATCTTACCACATTCCTAATAGGTTCAGTTAAACCTCTACCAAATAAAGGAATGAAACCAACTGTTGTTTATAGATGTTTTGGAAATCTGCACTGTGTGTTGCTAGTGTTTCCAAAAGAAGAAGAAGTTGACTTCACTATGAAATTGTACATGTTGTTGTACAATCATAAGACTAGGATGTGAATGGATTGAAATGATACGTAGCAGTAATAATTACTTCTTTAATGAAGGATTAAACCTTGTAATGTGTATAATCCCTCACGATTAGAGGGATGAGTCTAGTGACCTTTCTCTAAAAAGGGAGTTCATGCTCAACTCTCAGGTTTTGAAGGGAACTGATAAACATAATTTTGTTTTCTGGGTACAGGAATTGTCGGGTAGGGTTTTTCTAATCAAGCTGATAAACAAAGCTATAGAAATATAGAGTGATTGAGTGAGAAATCACATAAGCCTCCCTTGCTTGGTGGATAGGAAACTAGTATGCCATAATTCTTGTGTGAGGAGGAAAGTGACCTTCGTCCTTGACTGTTGCTGAATAGAAGGAAGAACTCTAGGTGTAATGGTTAAGACTGATTATGACCTAAAGATACTCTAGAGTTCTGAACTAGAATACTTAGTAAGTAACATAATTCAAAATTGTATCTGGGATTTAAGGGAATAGTCCAAATGTTGTTAGACATTAAAATTTATTATAAATGAGGTAAAATGGTTGATTAAATGTTGATCCTGAACGTGATAAAGGAAGTGTTGGGGCACTTCTAGAAGCCCAATGGGTTAGATTGACATCCAGAGGTGGATGATAACCATATGGAAATAACTTGGTATACTCAAATAGCTATAAGAGGGAGTTTAGGAAAAGATTCCCTTGTAGAAATCTGTTGACCAAGATTCCTAGATAATATTTATAGCCCGTTGAGTCATCTTATAACACCAAAGGCAAGAATAATTTCTTTTTGGTTGTTGTAATACGGAAGAGGGACATAGTTATGATTATGTCTGTTAAACTGGCCATGTGGATATCATGTGAGTGACTGCAAGCTCCCAAACAAGAGGGAAGCTCATTATTGAGTATCTCTGTGGAACTTGTCCTGAGAATGACAGTAATATCCTTGGGACAAGGATATGGAAGTATTATATGTCCATGTGCATGTATGACATGGAAAGGGTGAAAGAAATGAGCTTACATGATGTATGTTTGGGATAGGTGTGTATAGGCTTGAGTGCATGGAATGAATGCATTGTGAAGCTTCTTGATATAAATCCTGACATTAATACCAACTAGGTATGAATGATATTAAATGTAATTAATGCATGGTGTAAGAATATATGTATACCAAAGGAATAATATGGCTACCTTGATGAGCGATATGTAAGAAAAGAATTACACTTGACAAAATTGAATGAATACCATGGATGCATGGCCAACTCTATTATGAGTAGTCATGAAAGATTGGTTTAGAATGGTATCTTGAGGGGAATGTGTTCCATTCCCTCAGGAAAAGCTAGTATAAACAAATGAAAGACTAAATGAGCAAGGATGCTTTGTTGTCATGACAAAAGGAAACATGATTAAACCTTTGAGAACTGCATGAGAACAATTGTGAACAATCATAAGTTAAGTGATTTATGCTTATGCATGTGGTTAAGGGCATCATGGATGTAAGTTATAAAAACAAGGAATATGTGTGGACAAATAATCTGGATGCATAACAAAGATGCATGTTTATATTCCTTATGGAATATTTGGTAAACAATCGAAGCTAATTCAAGGTTGAGGCCATCAAAGATAGAGAAGGATATGCAATAAGGAAGTTGCATGTTGAAGGAGTTCCCTATGGAAGAATTGTGTGAAGACTCTGTTAGGAGAACAGAGTCACAACCTTAATGTCTGTTGAGAATTGAACAGTGGGCTACAAGCCTATATATATAAGAAATCCATGATTACATTCTAAAACAAAATATATGAATGGAAAACTAACCAACGAGTGTAGACCATTCTGATAACCAAATGGTAAGGTGCAACATGTGCAGGGTCATGACTCATTATGAACAAAAGGTTTTCTATTAAATCATGTTGATGTATTGTAAGATTTAGGGTAAGCCTAACCAAGGCTTCTCAAGGAAAAAGGAGGAACACTATTTCCACCCTAAGAACTATGAATTGCTTACAAAATTGTAGGTCTTAGATGAGAAACTATGAAGAACAAGTACAATTGGATAAAGGAGAATAAGTAAGTGAGTAAGTTTGAAAGAATAGGCTTGGTTGAAGCCATATTAAACAAAGGTAGTGAGTCCTTGGAAAATAACCCAATGGGACTGAAGGTCCCAGGCTGTGTAGAAAGAGTTGGAAAAGTGAAGAGTTATTAACTCCTTTCTTGTTGTATTTTATGTTTTCTCTAGAATGAGAAACATGTGTGTTGATGAAAGGTAAATGTTTGACACCATATCGATGATGGTTGTATGAATATAGAAACAATTGAGAATTGCTTGTGTTGCATTCGTGGAAGCCTCAATAATAACGCAATGAAGTGCATAAAGATATACTAGGAGATATTTGAAACTGTTTTATTGACCAAAATGCTATGATGCGTGAATTTTTATTTTGTTTTGGAGCTTGATCCCTTTTCTATCTGATTGTATCCAAGTCCAGACTTGTCAAGATGATATTTTTTACTACCGATAATTTCATCCAAAAATTTTGAGATACTCTGCATATTTTTCTTTTGAATATCCTTTCTTAATGTGACAATCTCTGCTTCCAAATTTCCAATGATCATGTCCTTTTCTTCTAGCTGTTCTTTGAGTGCTTATTCAATTCTTTTATCTTCTTCTATTTTAACCTTCAAATTTGTGATCATTTGTTCTAGTTCTTGAGTGTCTTATTTCTTGTCTAGTTCCGCTTGTAGTTTCTTGATTTTCTTATTTTCTCTTCTGATAACTTCTATGGAACACATCAATTTTTATCGGTAGTCAACTTCTATCTCTTCAATTTCTTCTTCAACTTCTTCATATTATTCTTCGAAGTCTTCTTTATCAGAGTCTTCTACTGCCATAAATAGAACTCTACATGTCTCACTATCAATGACTTCATCTCCATCTAATGATCAAATGTCTTCTTTGGTGCATAAGCTTTTCTTGAAAACTTTCTTTGTAGTTATTTTGCGTTTATATGTTTGTTTGCCTTTTGAGCAACCTTCATCATTTCTCTTTTTCTTATGAGGAAATTTGTTAGCAAAATGACCAAGACCATCACAATTAAAACAAATTAAAGGAAGCTTACCTCTATACCTACCGTCGGTTCCATTGTTCAGTCTTTTGAAGAAGTTGGCTACTTCTTCATCATCTTACAACATGTCACTGTTTCTGCTACTTTCTTCTTGTTTCTTTTCCTTTTGCTTTGATCTTTTGGATGCTTTGAAGGCTGCTTCTTTTACATATGGATTTTCTTGTTCAGTTCTAATTTCATATGCTGTGAATATTCCATGTAGTTCGTCCATGCTTATTGATTTTAGATCTGATCTTTCTTCTAGCGTTGATATCTTAGGGTCAAATCTCATAGGAAGAGATCTTAGTACCTTTTGAACAATTACCGATTCTTTGATTTCTTCTCCCAATCCTATGATTGCATTCATTGTTTCATTGACTCGTAAGAAGTAGGTTTCTCATCTTTAGTTGTTCGAATTGACCTCTGTAAGTTTGTCGCTTTGCTGCCTTGAATTTTGAATCTCCTTCATAAATATTTCGAAGCTTATCCCAAATCTCTTTAGCGGATTTACAATGTGCAACTTTGGTGAATATCGTTTCACTGAGACCATTCAGAAGTGCATTTGTGTCTTTGGAATTATTTTGTCCGATTTTCACTGCTTTGTCATTTGTTGGTGGAAATGTTGGAGTTGTGTATCCATCTACAATTGATTGCCAAATTTCAAATCCCTATGCTTGTATATATGTCTCCATCCTTATGCTCCAAAAAGCATACTTCTGTCCATCAAACTGTGGTATTCTATTTTTATACAAGTTGCTTCTCTCCATGATCTATCTTTAAGTGGTTAAACTGATTTCTAAAGGAACCTGCTCTAATACCAATTGTTGGATTACTAAGAGGGAGGTGAATCAATAATAGAGCAATAGTAATCCTTTTTAAACAAATAATACAAGTGTTATATCAATGTAGAATTATCATCCAATAATGAGAAATGAACAAATGAACAAATGAACAATCATACAAATACACAGTACACCAGTGTTTTACGTGGAAACCCAAAGCGGGAGAAAACCACATAATGTTTTTTTTTATATGTCTTGAAGAATTACATTCATTGGATGCAAAAACTTCCTTTGTTTTCCACCTGCAACTAGAAGGAATCTCCAACCCCCTATTTTCTCAGGCTACAACCTGAGGGAAGCTCCAACTCCCCAATTATTTGGCTACAACGAGAAGGAGGCTACAAACCCCTATGTTCTCTAGCTACAACCACCTATCCTTGCCCCGTCCAACCACCCTAAAGTAGAAGTAGAATTATGGAACCACTATCACACTATCACTATGAGATATACCATTGTAAACTTGTACCAATAAACCTGAACCATGCATCAGTCTTGCATCAACCTGTACCTCAACCTGTAATCANCATCATCAACTATACACCTCATGTATGTGCCACCTTATCAACTACTTGTCTCAACCATGTACCCAACACGTACCTCAACCAAAATCCCTCATCAATTTCATCATCTAAATATGATTTGTAACTCTGTAATAGGCATGGTGTATATGATCACATACCTGCAAACCTTCCTTAACTTTAACAACAAGAGACTAGCATTTTCATCAAACTTTTCTTTAGTCTCATATGACTAGTTTTGGATTAGTCAACAACCCTAACTTGAAATAATCATAACCATGTACCTGCAATGAACAAAGATATGAAAATTATACACAATGTTCTCTAGTGTGTTTTATGCAATTCCTCCAAGTTTCACTACTTGTAACCTCTCATAAAAGGAGTTATAGAAAAAATGGCATACCTTGTTGAATTATGGCTTATTCTAGAGAGTGAACTTGTAGAGCGTTCCCTGCATGGAATATTTGTTGAATGGATTTGAAAATGTTACACAGAATACTAAAGAATGTATTCTAACCAACACATTTGGTCTTACTAAATTTGGATCTGTTATGAATAAGTTATGATATTTTTACCTGAAACACATGTTTTAGACTAGTTTTAGGACTAGCCACAAACCCTATTTTCCACGGAGTGTAAATCCAAAAATAAAACGACCCACAAGATGAATTTTTTACCATAGATACTTGGATATGTTTTCTCAATGACATATCAATTTCACGGTCTCAATCATTCTAGAAAAAAAATTATTGTGAAAATGGTGAGATGACCTGTAAATACCATACCTTAGAAAGCATCATCAAAAGAATTTATCCTCCCTTGAATTCCGACCTTCTTTTCTTCACCTTCCCTCTGAAATTCGGCTTAGATGTCCTTTCGTTACCTCAGACACCTATAGATATTCAATATTCTCTAGTGTTATCGAAAATGAGAGAGCCTTGCCTCTTATTTATGCTCTCCAAGTAGCTTCCTTAAAAACACTTTCTAGGTCACTTTGCCCACTTTCCTTAATTTAGGGTTAACCCACTTCTAATTTATCCATTAAATTTAATATTTAAATAATTTATTTTGTATTCACTTTGAATTATAGTACACTCATCACTTCAATTTATT
>JASDQU010095491.1:440-21769 GCA_032191745.1 Picea mariana | reverse complement strand
TTCATTGTAAATCTGGACCGTTCATTATAAGGTCGCAGATCTAACGGTAGAGATTATGTTAGGGTTTTTTGCCCTAGAAGGCAACCCTCTTTTATGAGGGAAATGTATTGCGGCTATGGATGATAGTGAATATTGTAGTCTGAGAGAGGATACTGTGAGAGAAAGAAGAGGAAGTTACAGCGGGTTTTGCTGTAGGTTGTATCCCTTCATTTGCTGGATAATAATAAAGGAAGGACCTGGCAATTTCTCTGGTGGATGTAGCCCACACTGGGTGAACCACGTAAATCTGTGTCTCTTTTGTATTGTATGTCTTTTGTGTTTTTTTCTGCATTTGTTTTATTTTATTGCTCTGCGGTCCTGTTTTTCTAACATTTTCCACCTTGCTCAAAACAGTTTTTTGGCAATTTTGGCAATTTACTATTTTTAGTAGTTTTAACTTCCAGGGCCATTTTGAGGGCCTAAATGAAGGTTTTTTGGGATCGAGCTTCTCAATGATAGTTGAAGGCATGACTGAGCCCCAAAAATGAATCTCCTCGACAATACATTTCCAACGGTCTATTGTGCGCCTAAAACAAAGATTGTATGCAAAAGTTACGACCCTGGGAAGTTGATGTATTGACTTACCCAAATGGGGCCCACATGACTTTTGGCACTTCATCTCTTAGGGTCAGGCTTTTGGATGTCTAGGGTTTTTGACATTCTTGTTTATTGTAAAAATTCCTTCAGAGCCTCATTGTAATCATCTTCTTGAGAATGAGCGTAGCCATCACATCTCTTCTCAGAGATACTTCGCCACCATTCCAACAAGCTTGTTTTCCGTTGCATTTTACAGTTTCAACTTATTTCCTTTTTTAATAGAAAACCAGATTTACTGTATCTCTGTTATTCTGTGTTAAGAATCTTTTAATAATCTGTATTCATTTTGTTCTGCTTATAAAATCCAGATCACAAGGGGCAGACATGACTGTAGTGCATCCACCCATACTTAGCACCTGCCTTCTGCCATTAATCCACAAGACTGCCATTAAACCGATGCGAGGGAGCTATCATCCCATCCTCTGCAAGTTATTAAGGTTGCCCTCCATTCAAGATAGAGGTGAGGGATGAAGGTTGGCCACATTTATGGCTGAGTTAACGGGAGCGTTGCATGGCTTCCTTCTTCTACGTGGCACCCCATCCAGGGAAAAAGAGTTTGACATCATTATCAATGTGAACCATAAGAAAAATTACATTAACATCGATTTGAAAAATCAATTATTAATTCCAGATCCAAATATAATAAATTTATGCAATGGAAAATATAAATTAAGAACTTGAAAGTAACAATTCATGATTATGAATACATATCTAAATTCAATGTTACAACTATGTATAAAAAAGAGGTTGACATAATTCTTGGTTCAATATGGCTTGAAAAACTGGGCACCTTCATCTTAAACATGGAGAAAAAGATTTTGATGTTCTCATATAAGGAGAATAAAATGACATTTAAGGACATTACAATGAAATCACAGCCAATAACACCCTCATCAAAATACCTAAAGGATATCTCAAAGATGATCTTTCAAGATAGTTAGACAATGGTATAGAAGATGCAAAAAGAATTTGACAAGGTTATCACAGATAAAGATGATGAAATTTCTCATTTGAGAAATCATAATAAAAATCTGATAACAAAAATGAAGAAGTTAAAGAAAGAGAAGAAGGCACAAAAAATAATCTTAAAATAAGGATATGGGAACTAACATCGATGCAATCAATGTAGAAAAAAATAATGTTGTTATCAATGAAGTTGTATTAGTGGAAGAGCCTCCAAAATTTGAAATTGAAGATAAAGCAACTTGAATAGAAAAGGGATCAAAACTAAAAATATATTACTAATGAAGTCTTATCAGTGAAAGAGTTTCGAGAAGTTAAGCTCAACAAATAATTATGTGATAAAGCAACATCCATGAATCTAGTTACAGTTGCCATACCATTAATCACAACTGATGAAGTCATAGGTTAGTTGAAGGATGTGGTCACACCAATAATCACAAAAACATTAGATATCATAATGACGAATCAAGTAAAACACAACAAGACTAAACTAGAGATTAACAAGGATAAACTTACCAGGAATCCAAATATCTATGTGCCTCGAAGTCAACAACAAAGAATATCTTATCCAGATTCTTATCATTGGAGTGTTCCAAAAAAAATCCATCTTGGATGGATTGATTCTTTTTTTGATACACCAATATTGTTCGAGGATTTAGATGTCATATCGTCTCATGTCATCAACTTTATCTAAACAATAGCAGTTACAAAACATTGTTCATTCTATCAGAAGAGTTTCTCATTCCCCGTGCTTTGAGGACAAAGCATTTTTAAGGGGGGAAGACTTGTAATATACCTAAAGTAAATTACATTTCTTATCATGTAAAAATAATTTGTAAGTAAATTATTATGTAATATAGGAATTATAATGTAACAATGATAAGTCAAGATTAATCATAAGTGTATGTAATTATGATAAGTCATGGCCTTTTCCAACGACATGACATATCATCCCTATGTGTATTTATATACACATCTTTGTAGCTCATATCATGTAAATTATGTAATGGTTAATAAATAAATATTATTGTTTCCTTGTGGAATATAAGGATTTGTTCCTATTATTATGGAAGCTAATGTGAAGGAATAGGTTTGCTTCATGTATCATGATTATGACTCATATACTCCTCTGACTCATTACTTTTCCAGTCACTATGGAGGGTGTTTCAATGCCTCATGTATTGTTGCACTTATATCATTGGTGCTCTTGAGTAAATGTTTCCAATTCATCCATATGTTGTGCTATATGTTCAAAGGAAGTGAATCACGAGTCGTTCATTCTACAGTTTCATTTACCTTTCATGTCAACTGTCCCTATGTCAATTGTATGTGGTGATTCTATCTCTTCACATACATATCTCAATTATTGTTTCATATTGATTGATGGGGGATATATTAAGGCCCTATTTCAATGAATCTCTTCCTATCGACACCATCACCTTATCTATTAACTAGATCTAGAAACTAACTAGTACTTTGGAACTTGCAATCATCAGTGGCACGATTCCTTGTAATCGATAGTAGGATCACCACATTGACTCCTAATTGGTTGATTTTACAATTGTTTGGAATCATCCACTCTATTCACATTCTCTAGATTGTACTGGGTACCTTGGGGTCCATTTTCATATCGATGGGTCCCTTTGCATTTGTTAATGATATACCTCAATGACCGTTAATCAGACGATTTCTACCGTGCTCAATATCAACTCATCTATTTGAGCGTTGTAGAATCGTACCATCAATGGGGTTGGATTGAAGACTCTCCCAAGTTGCGGTGCAATGTATCAATATTGTATGAGTACTATGAAGACTACATGGGCACTCTCATTTGTGCTAGATGTCTTCCTGATGTATGATGTGACATCGATCCACATTGTATTTACTTGTGTCTATGATCTATTTTATGTTATGGATCCACTATGTACATTTTTGTGGCCATAGTATTGCATATCATTTCATGGATCCCCGATTTATTCTATTGGAGGTCATGTTTTTTCTTAAATACGAGCATGGGTGTGCCTAACTCAGGGATGATCTATATATATATGTTTGGTTGATGCTTGCTTATATAATGTCAATTATGTAATGAATGATAAATAAATATTATTGTTTCCTTGTGGAATATAAGGATTTGTCCCTATTATTATGGAAGCGAATGTGAATTACCCAGTAGGTTGGATTCAAGTGGTATTAGAGAGGTCTTTCCGCTAAGCCATGGTCAAGTTTATTTTTATTTTTATTTTATTTTTTCATTATTAAGCTGATACAGGATCAAGTTGATTTTTCCAATGGTAGTAAAAAACAAGAAAAAAGGAAAAAAAAAACAAGAAAACTTTATGCAAATAATCTCCAGGCTAGTGGCCAGTGATTCTCATAATAAAGAGAAAAGAAGAGAAGAAAAGAAAAAAGAAAAGGAAAAGTTTTTCCAAGTATTATTAAAGTGCACACCAAGAAGTATAAGTCAAACAAGACTCCATACTTGGAAATAAGTAAAGTTAGGTGCCATGTTCATGGTAAGAAAAAATAATTAAAAATGAAAGTTTCTAAGTATCTTTAAGAAGTGCACATAGAAATTTCAAGGCAAGATTCCATAGTGGATGAATTTGCATGAGGGAATAGTGGATGAATTTGCATGAGGGAATGAAAAAGAAATATAAATATATTTTTACATGGAGGAATTTTTGCATGGAATAAATGGAAAAAATGAATGAATAGTAAGTGGATTTATAATTATGAAATTAAAAGGTGTATTTGAAGTATTATTTTTTTTTACCAACATGGTAAATTTAAGTCTATAAAGGACTATTTTAAAGAGTGATTTAATATTTTTTAACGTAGGTAATTTTCAAAGGAAGTAAAAAGTGGCTTAAGAATGGTTGATAAAATGAAAGAAGGAAGATTCTTTTATATAGGTGTTTCAATTTCATGCTTTGGATTATTAACATTAAAACAAAGTATTCAAGAAAAAGAGTAAATAAAAAGAGGTAAATCCTATTATTGTGTTGTCACTTTACAAAAAAGATACATGTCACTGGTTTGCCACTTGTTCCGCCAAACTAGTGGAAGCTGGTACAGGTGGCGGGCTATTATACTTTTGGCCAAAAAAGGCATCCGCCACTTGCCCTGCAAATTGTTAACCAGAGCAAGTGGCGAATGATAGTACTTACAGAGTTGTCTGTGTAATCTAGATAAAAATAACAACTTCTGAAAAAAGAAAGCTAAGCAGGAAATAACTGTGAAAGATAACAAGAAAAAGACACCATCAATGTTCTTTTGGAGCTTAGATATTCATGCATATCTAATCATTAGTTGGGTTTTGCGTACCATGGGATCTGTCATCTGAAGCTCCATTGTGTAGGA
Organism: Picea mariana; assembly: GCA_032191745.1. Classification (NCBI taxonomy): domain Eukaryota; kingdom Viridiplantae; phylum Streptophyta; class Pinopsida; order Pinales; family Pinaceae; genus Picea; species Picea mariana. The sequence goes on along the minus strand of JASDQU010095491.1, from coordinate 16,807 downwards.
TACCATCATTGGGCTGGAGCATGAAAGGTTGTGCACAGGTTGAGCACTGTTGCTTAGACAACGCATTCGAAAATGCGTCGAAAAACATATCAATCTGGTTGCTGATGAGGGTGTCCCGATGAAGCTGGTCTGCTATGTAGCTTCTAATGTCAAAGATAAGATCCAACTACTCCAGGATGAAGAGGCTCGGGGGAGTCAGATCACATTCCTAAATTGCATTCAATGGTGGAGGCACTGAGATGGGGAAATCCTCCTGCATAGTGATGCTTGTTGATATTATGGTAGTTGCAGGAGGTATTTACCTCCACGTGTGAACCTGAAGAGAATAGAATACTCCAGGAAGAAATAAGAAACCCTAATAATTTGGCTAATAACCCTAGAAGACTTGTCGGCTCAAGAAGATAATTTATATTAGGTTATTAGCCTCCAAGAGAAGAAGTCAACCAGAAATAATAATAATATACTGAACAGACAGGTACCTAGAAGGAGAAGTCCACCCCAGTAAGTCTATCAGAACCACTATAAATATAGGGTGCCAGTCTCTCATTTGACACATTTCAGCAGTTGCAGAGAGCCAGTTCTGCACAGTGCAGTTGCAGTCTTGTGCACAGGTTTGGAGGAGAGTTGTTGGTGTAGCTGCTGCAACTAGCATCTATGTTTTGGCTTGGACTATCTCTTGGCTAGGGTTTGGAACATCTGATCATCCATTGTTGATGTGTTATCCTTTGGGAAAGGTGTGCTACCCTTTGTTTGGCTATCTAGCCTAGGGTTTGCTTCCAGAGTGATTCTCTGTCAAGGTTAAGGTGCTCGGAGGGTGGCTTCGACCTATGGTTGGGTGACAAGGGTATTTTCAATGGTAAAACGAGCACACATCCATTATATTCTAACAGTTTATGGGCCCACACCTCCTTCATTTATTCTAAATGCTGGAAGGAAACATAGCCGCTAGGATATTGAGCTCGCTGAGGAATTGTCGCTAGGGTTACTAGCAGAAGCAACTTCCAAGACACTGTTGCAAGGGTTACTAGCAGGAGTAGTTGCAGAAACCCTAATTCTCTTGTTGAGGCACCTTAAGTGAAGGGATTGACCTAATCTCCAAATAGATCAGTGCGCCCTAGCCTAGCGCATCTCTCAGTACTCTCAGCAAGCCAAGACGTCAAGTTTGAGTTTGTGGTCAAATCTAGGGTTTGACCAAGTCAAAGCAGCCATGACTTATTCTATGAAGTCAGAGATCAAGTTAGATGGAGCCTCTAACTTCAGAGCGTGGAAGACAAGGATTGACTTCATCCTTGGAATGAATAAAGTGATGGACATCATGAAGGGATAGATCGTGAAGCCAGAGTTTGAAGAAGGAAAAGAGAATGAACCGCAGAATGTTGCAGCTATGGAGAAGTTCAAAGACAGTGATATCAATGCTATGAGTATCATAGTGGAATCTTGTTGACGGGCGAAATTGACCGCTCATCAACTGGAGGAGTGAATCTGATCCGGGGTTGTCTAATTAACCCAAGCCATTTGGATTAATTCACTCCGATGGGTTTAGCGGATCCGTTGGCTGATCTAAGTCCTAAAGAAAGTGAAAAAATAACTAAAGGAAAAACAATGATCTAATAAATAACAATCGCTAAAAAATATACATACATCTAATATATATCTACAGTTTAACTAACTAATACTTATAAAATAATTCTAGTTATCATATGCACATTATATACAAATAATTAGTTTTAATCTAAACTCATAGAAAATCCAACATTTAATGATTCTTACATTGAAAGTAAAAAAGAAAACTAAAATACTGTTTATTTTTGAGTTTATTTCCTTAGATATAAATATTCATGAAATCAAAAACTGCCTAATTAAACGAAACATGCTAGATAGTAGAAAATGTTTTATACTGAGAAAACTTTTACATTTAACAAGCTGACGAAATCAAGAAACGGGCTGACCTGTTATTTGTATCCAATGTCTGTTCGCTACTGAATATCCAGCCACTTTTATCTGACGAAGTAAACCTGCTACAAATCTTGGGACTGCCCCTAATAAATGAGGAATGATAATGCTGGAGATTGAATTATAACAGCAGAACATTAAATAGATACAATTACAGTGATCATATGATTTGCAAATTGCTATGATGAGATAAATCTTTCGATAAGAATTTTCATGTAGACATTCAACATAAACTAGAGATGAATCTGCTAATTTAAGTTGGACAGATAATCACTGTGTGTTTTGTTCTGAAACAGGAAATATGGGCAGCATATATAAATCAAATGATATCAACTCGTAATAAACTATGTCAACAAAGCAATCATAATCTATTATCGAAATTGAAATAAACATAACTTGAATGAAAACATCATACAGAAAAGCTAAAGCTGTAACATGCATCATATTCCATTCAAGTGTGTAATAAAAACGTCCACCCTCTTGCCCCAGGCTGAGATGATCCAATGTTTACAAAATAATAGGTTTATATAGGTTTCAGGAAACATAACTATTTCTTGTTGATAATATCATGTTGGTTTCAAAAAATAATGGGGGATGCAACCACCCTGATTTTACTAAATATCAAAAACTACTAGCAGTCTAATTTACTCAAAATACAAAGTTGATATGGCTGGGAGATCTCAAAAAGTGCCTCATATCTCCTTGGAAATCATGGGCTCCTTAATCATCCTGAAAACAAATGAAAATGAGAAGATTTCAGGTATGTTTTCAATTGTCAAATCAAACTATTCGAATTTTTCTAACTGGCTACAAAATCTTACGATTTTGTAGCTAGTTATAATAGAAAATACAATCATATTTTATTAAATAAACAAAACAAACTAATCTTAATAAGAAAAATAATCTGTTCAATCAAATCGAATATCCTAACTTAAGAGTGACAAAATCATGCTAAAATTTAAAAACATCATACCTCAAATCATGGAATCAAAACATATCAAGAAATTTTGGAATTTATGATAGTTGTTGCTGCCTCTACATTCTTGAAAATGACACAACCTGTAGTTTTCAATCGTTTCTCCTTCCCTTGGATAATGGACTCAAATCTTTTGTTTTCATTTGTCAACCTATCGACTTGGTCTCTTAAAGACTTGAGTCGTGATTGTAGCAATGGAACATTAGTATAGTACATACCTATCCATGATCGGCACTCATCGCACTGTGACTATAAGGAATTTGCCTTAGCGCTAACAACATTATGAATAAGAGAATACTCCATGCAAATGGTAGGCTTATCACAGAGTTGGATGCCAGGAAATTCTGGGTTATCCTTTAGACAAGGAGGCAAATTGTTAACATAGTCATACGGTCGGTCAGGGTATAGCACGAATGACATGGGGTCCTCTTCAGCCAAGAATTTTTCAATTTCTGAGTCTGAGTCTTCACCCACTTCAATCATGTTGATTGTGTCTACACGGGGTTTCAATTTATTTCAATCACATCGAGAAATTAAACGACCAACCCTTTTGTTCTTGAAATTAACATCAACACTGCCCTTTAGCTTCTTTCCTATAGGTTTTTTAACAGTTTTAGTGCTATCCTTTGGATGCGAACCCGGTTGACTATCCTGTTGAGTGACATTAGGATAGCTCGAGGGTTCGTTATTATGGGAAAGATCACAAGCCTGGAGTAGTGGAGAAGAGGTCGTAGGGTTCACAAGCGTTTCAATAATGACCGGCTTATCTACCTGTCCCAACTCATTATTGCCAAAACCATTTCGTGAAATGAAAGCATCCCAACTATCGTTTTGTGATTGTAACTAGAGCATGAGGATGATTTTAATCAGATCATGATGAAATAAACTCGAATCGGACCTCTGTTTCCTAAACCATTTACCCATTTTATACAGACTTCTAAGCAGGTACTAAGGCATATTCAATGGAAAGCCAATAAAACTCATAAGGAGGCAGAGATGATATAGGAAAACTAGTCCAAATCGACCCTCACAAGTGATGAATTGCTTCACTACAGCAAGTAAATCATGCCATCTAGGTTTCAAGAATGAAATTGGCATACCTCGATCACAGCTAGCTATTTTTTGTGAGGTAAACAGTAACGTCCAAGGGACCTCCTCCACTTTCACATTCTTGAACCATTTCTGACCAACTGCTGGCAATCCCGTGGCTTGGATTAAGAACTCTTCTCTCACTTCTAACTGTACATCACTGATCTTTGCCCTACAACCATCAAAGGTTAAGGCAAACTCTTGGGTGACCTGGAGGTTAAATCCCTGAAATTTTTCGATGAACAAACGCCAACCATTCCTTTCCAAATCTTCCCTAGTGTTATCATACGAAAGCAGAGTCTGGACGCCGTTTGGTTTGACCCTTACCACTAGAACCATGCCGAATGGATGGGAATTAACATAGAACTCACAGGTAGGGTTTGGAAAAATACCACAGAGCCATAGCCCTGAGCCTTATCAAAACAATGATGTGACAATTCAAACGGTGGGCAAAGTGTTAATCACAATGTGTGGGAGCAAAATTGTGAAGCCCAAGACCATGCTCAGGAGTAATGGAATTATGTACTATGTATGCCACCTTGGCATTGAGTACATGCTAGGATAGAGTACTTTAAAACATTGTGCGCGCATCCAAATTTAATTGCAAAGATAAGTGATTTACAAAAATGTAAAAGCCAAAGTTTCCATGAAAGAAATATGGTCAATCATCAAACCAAAATTAATAAAAAATCAAATACCAGTTGATGGGGGTCTTTCATTCAAACAACCATAAGTTTCTTAGGCATTCTTAGAATCGAAACGATCATAAACAATGAGAGCAACATGTCCATAGCAAGAAATGGCAATTCTATCATAAACGACATGCTTTCAATGAAAATTTAAAACAGAACGATGATGATAGTTGCGAGTTTTCATGATTTCAGTCATGAAAATGAAGCATTAATAGATGATAGGTGAAATGCGACGATTTACAATTGTCGTTTGAAGAAACGCTTATGAAGAGTAGTAAAATTTCATAGACCTTGTGTAGGCAGCTTTATAAAAATGATAATTATATACTTGCTGCCAACAATGGCGACATTCTGGGAGAAGTAGTTATCTCTACCAAATGAATGAGTTCAGATTAGAATAATCAGAAAAAACTTCGAATTAAAAACAACCGAAAAGTTGTCAGAGCATCGCAAATAATTATAATGCATTCCAGTTTCAGACAACTGTTATTTTTAAAGAGACGAAAGCTGATGACGATGTTAGCAACAGAGAGCCACAATGTTAAAGTTAAAATCTTCAATACTGTTGTCATGGCCGTTGCTGCCAGCAGGCATCCATAGCCTCGACAGGGATGTCAATTAACCCACTCTGATATCTGTATCCTGTCAAGAAATTCCAGATTAGAATGAAGGACATTTAAGGTCAAAACATAATCCATATCTGAGAATTTTCTTTTACCTGACATTGCTTCGCTGCCAGTAGGCCTGTTCAGTACCCTGGAGAAGTTATCTTGGCATCATGCATGCATTTATCCACTGCCAGCAGACCTGTTCAGTGTCCCGGCGGGTTTACAAGAACTTCCCACAGCTCTCTGAAGATTTATTTAGTTTTTAAAGATATTTAATAGAGTGGGGTGACACTAAAAATTCTAGTTTTTTAACACATCTTAATATGTCACAGACCTTGAAAAAATTCTCAATTGTCCTTCATTAATATCTAGAAATCGTTTACTAACAAAACTGACTTTCAAGATCAGGGAGACATCATTGAGTTGTTCTCTTAAAGAACAGGGACAGCGTAAAAAGGATTTTTATAGATGGTTGTGAATACCTTCAATTGCAGATTGAAATCAAGAAAACGCTTTTAAAACAATAAGTCATCTTCAGCAGGACTGTAATTTCAGAGAAATACCACAATTGATGTTTAAACAACTTTCTGCAGTCATTTTCGAGGGGAAATTTTTCTGTTATCTTTTGTCTAAACTAGCCCGTGGTGCAGGCATATGTGTTTCAAAAGAAAGACCGATAAGCAGAAAGGAAAAATCAAAACAAACCAGAAAAGAAAGACAAACAACAAACAAAACAAAAAATATTTACAAAGGGTGCATGGGAGCGTCATCAGGCAAAGTACCTTTTTAGAGCTTGGTCATTCACCAAAAAGGTGTTTGGTTGTCCCTCTAAATTCTGTAAGCGAAAGGAACTGGGACCTAGTTTCTCAGCGATTAAAAATGGCCCCAAACACAAGTTCTGAAACTTAGTATGCTCTCCTTTTCCCTCATGAGGTTTGTTCCATTTTAGGACAAGGTCACCTACCTCAAAATTTTTGTCAGAGGTGGAATTGGAATCAAACCAATTTTTAACAATAAGTTGATGTTGATCCAATTTTTGTTTTGCTTGAGCCCTCACTTCTTCTAACTTTAACAAAGTGTTAATTCGACTCTCCAAGGGGGGACAGTCTTCTTCCTGTACCTTCTGCGATAACTGCAGAGATGGAAGAAGGACATGTGGTGGAAGAACCACTTCCCTGCCGTAAATGAGAAAGAAAGGTGAGTTACCCACAACAGTTTTAGGAGTTACTCTATCAGCCCAGATTGCGTTTAACAATGCGTTATGCCAATTTTTATGGTTTTCGGAGACCATTCTCTTGATAATTTTGATCAGATTTTTATTAGTTGATTATGCCAAACCGTTGCCTTGGGGGTAATAGCTGGCACAGTACTTTAATTTAATTCCTTTTTCTAGAGAGAAATCACTCATTTCAAGAGATGAAAAATAAGAAGCATTGTCAAATACTAGGCATTTAGGGATACCGAAATGAGTAATAATATTTGAATTCAAGAAGGATATTACCTGGCTGGTATTTACAGCTTTTAATGGGGTAGCCTCAGACCACCTGATGAAATAATATGTGGTTGTTATGATGTATTTATGCTGTTGCGAGGATGGCAGATTGATTGGGCTTATAATATCCAGACCCCACTACTGAAAAGGGGAGTCTACCGAAATTGGTTGCAAAGGGAATGTTGGTTTTTGTATCCGTCCGGATGTCTTTTGACAAATCACACACTTGCGACATAAAGCATGAGCATATTTAAAAAGGGTAGGCTAGTAATAACCTACTCTTAATACTTTATGGGCAGTGGTGTCTCCACCGAAATGCCCACCAACTTCCCCTGCATGTAATTCCAATAAGACTTTTTCTGCTTCGTCTTTTTCAAGACAGTGCATAAGTATTCCATCAAAATTTTGGTGAAACAAAATACCATTAATCAACTTAAAAGAAGCAGATTTTAATCTTAGTGCTCTCCTTTTTTGGGGATCAAGGTGACGGGGAGCTGATCCATGTATAAGACAAAATTTGATGTCGTTGTACCATGAACTAACAGGGTTTTGTGCACAACAGATTTGATTTTGATAGTGTTGATCTGGATTTAACATATCAATTTCATTTTGTTGTTCTATAGCTGAATCGGCAACCAATTTGCATAAACCTTGGCCTCTTACAATTTGTGCTGGGGTGATTTCTATATCATATTCTTGTAAAGATGTGACCCAATTTGCCCTTTTTTCGCCTAGTTCTTTCTATACTAACAAATTTCTGACAGTCGAGTAAGGGACAATGATTTTTGTCTGAGATTTCAACAGATAAGATCGAAAGTGTTTTACTTCTTTGAAAACAGCATAAGCTTGTTGATCTAATTTTGGGTAATTAAGTTCTGCCCCCTTGAAGGTTGAGCTCATAAAGGCAATTGGGACTTCATTGTTTTCAACGTTCTTTTGAGTTAGGACCACAGCATAAGATCGGTCAAAGGAAAACATGTAGAGTGTGAAGTCTTGCGAAAAGTCGGGGCTCATTATAGAAGGAGCATCTATTATGGCCCTTTTTATCGAATCAAAAGCCTGACTTTCTAAAGGTCCCCAATGGTACTGTACATCCTTTTTTATTAAGTTTTGTAATGGTCTCACCATTTCTGAAAAGATGGGGACGAATCTCCTAACAAATTTTATCTGTCCTAAGAAAGATTGCATGGAATTTTTTGACGAGGGACGGGGTAGTTTCGAAATGACTAGGGTTCTTTCAGGGTCGATAATCATCCCTTCATTCGATACAATGAATCCGAGGAGCTTACCTTATTCTACTGCGAAGACAGATTTTTTAGGATTTAAAGAAATGTCGTACTTACGACATTGCTATAGAACAGATCTTAAATGAGCTAGCTGATCTTTTTTATTTTTTGAGAAGATAGTGACATCATCTAGGTAAACTACTACTGATTGATTGATTAAGCCGTGGAAAGCGATGTCCATCGTTATCTAAAAAGTGGCGTCAGCGTTTATGAGTCCAAAGGGCATCTTTCTATAAGCATAGGTGCCCCATGGGGTATGGAAAGTAGTTTTGAGATGGTCTGAGGGAGACATAAGGACCTGGTTATACCCTAAAAAGCCATCCAACAAGGATAATATTTCAGAACCAGATACCTATTGAAGGATCTATTCCATGGGGGGGACAGGGTAGTTGTCTTTATCAGACGCTCGGTTAAGATTTCAGAAATCGACACATAGTCAGATTTCACCACTCTTCTTTCTGATAGGGACAAGATTAGAGACCCATTGTGTGTGCCTAACTGGGAAAATTATTTTAGCATTCAGAAGTTTGTTTAATTCCTTCTTGACCATTGGTTCAAGTTTTAGGTGCATTTTCCTTAACTTTTGTTGAAAAGGTTGGGTCTGAGGTTTCATGGGAATAATGTGTTGTATGATTTTAGGATCAAAGGTTTTTAGGTCGTCGTACGTCCAAGCAAAAACATATTTGAATTCCTTAAACAACTTGATAAATGCTACTTTTTCTTACTCAGAACACCCCAACTCTAAATTAATACACTGTGGGTTGTCTTTAGTTCCCAAATTTACTTTTTCATGTGTCAAGGAGGAACTATTCGTTTTACAGTTCACTGATTTTCTGAACTTGTCGTGAAGATCATTAATTTTTTCTAATCTAACCACAGATTTCAGTATAGAGTTTACCATGTCTGATGCAGATTCTGGGGATCTCAAATCTAGTATTACCGTAAAGTCGCGAAGATTTTTGTCATAGGTACCTTCCTCGATCACTACACCCTGGAAAGTTTCTTCCATATGCAGAAAACTTATGATCTGTTGATCGTCATCGAAGACTCTCCAATTCGTGATGTTGTCTGGGACGAACAGTCTGAAAAACAATTCGACGAAAAATGCATTCGAAGATAAGCCTTCTGCAAGAAAAAATTTTGAAGTGACGTTAGCTAACAAATCAGCTTCAGAATTATTCAATCTAGGAATAGAATTTATGTTAAATGCAGAAAACTTATTCATCAAATTCCATACCTCAGTCTGATAGCTTTTAAGGTGTGGAGATAAACAGTGGATAGAATTTTTTACCTATCTAACCACGATTTCCGAATCACCAAAGACAGTCAAATTTTGAATGTTCAAATCTAGTGCTTTTCTGAGACCTTGCAGGAGTGCCTCATACTCGGTCGTGTTGTTTGTACATTCGAATTCTAACCAGCAAGCAATCAGAGTCTTGTTACCTGTTGGATCGATGAGCACACACCCTGTGCCATCTCCTTCCTTAGATTTTGACCCATCAAAGTAAAGAGACCATATTTGATTTTCGTCGGGCGCATGTGACCACTGAGAGAAGGTTGTTGACTGCGTGCATGTCATAATTTCAGATTGTTGTTCCAGGTCAGTGATGGTAGAAGTTTCGGCCATGAAATTGTTGAAAAAAGTATCCATCCCCTGTATTTCAGGTGAATTGGCAGAAGGAGTGAATGGTTCATTGGGATCATTTAAATCAGTTACCGTGAACTTGAGATAACGTTCACAATTTACCTTGATTCTGTTAGGCTTTCATTCTCGGGTAGCCACAAGTGAGACCAATCCGTTGCAAAATAGCCATGTAATTGTTCTGACCAATCTCTACTTAAAAACAAACCATAAAATTCTGGGATATCTATAACAATGATATCAATCACTTGTGAACTTTAGGATTAGACGACAATCTTATAAGCACATTTTTTAATTCGCCTATCACTTTAACACTAGTTCAATCAAACTAGATAATTTTCAAGCTGGATGGTTGAACTTCGGCATTAATCTTTTGACAGACAGACCAAGGCATTACGTTAGATGACACACCTGAATCTACCATACAGTTATGTACATTCCTATTGAAAATTTCAAAAGTCAACAAAAATGGAGGGACATTTCTGCAAGTATTAACGGTAGAAGTTTGTTGTTTTTTAATCGCAACCTCTGAAACTGGTTTATCTACATTTGTTACATTATTTACAGGAAGGTCTCTTTTATCATGAGGCTCGGATGTAGTTTTGGCGGAGGCCTTCTGAGGAATTTTGGGGCTGTTTTGAACACCTTTGTTGTTGTTTGGATTGCTATTTTTGTTGTTTTCCGCAATATTCTGCAGCATTTTTTGTAGAAGAAAAGGGAATTTTAATAATTTGTAAACAGAAATGTTAGCCCTAAGATTTTTTAGATCTTCAATCAAATCATAATCTAAACTTGGGTTTACTAAATTCTGTTTAGTCTCAATCGATTTAGACTTTTTTGGAGGCAAAGTCGTCGTAATTTCAGAAGAAGGCTTATTTGTTGTCTTGCTCCTAGTATTGTAAGGATGCACTGTTTCAAAATTATCTTGAAAAATGTTATCCGAAAAATGTCTGAAAATGTTCGGAGAGGATTCATCTTCTTCTACTGTCTCTTGTTCAGCTACCTCTTCAGGAATCTAGGGAGGAATCAAGTTATCGTGTGCTTCTAGGATCGTTTGAATAGCAATTTGTAGGCTTTCTAGATTTAGGCCTTCAGCATTTGAGTTAGATCAGTTTGTGGGAAAAGGATTCCTAAAAGGGGGTTTGTAAGGCCCTTTGCTCGAAGAAGATTCTTTAGCTAACCTTTTCAAATCTATAACTTGATTGGACAATTTCTGAATGACTTTCTGTAAGTTTTCTAAATCCGAACTCTTAGGTTGAGCTTTGCTTTAGGGAGGTCTAGGAAGGATTTTGATTTTATTCTTAGAGGATGAGAATATCTTTACTGGTAGTGTCTTTTAAGATGAGAATATCTTTCTCGATCTGACTGACCTCTTCAAAGGCTTCTAACAACGTGGATTTCTTGGATCTCTTTACCCAAATGGCTATGTTTTGATGTAATGATTTCGTGTAGTATGCAACAATAAGATTCTTGGCAGGCATCGAATCCATGGGGATTCAGTTCTTTAGTGTCAGGAACCTTTGATTAAAGTCTTTGATCTTTTCTTTGGGGTTTATTTTTAAACTAGAAAGCTCCATGACTAGAACTTCAAGAGACTTGTCGTCTCCGAACTTATCAAGTAAACAGGACTTAAATTTCTCCCATGACATGATGGTGTGGGGTTGTTGGCAAAAGTACCAGGTAGAGGCATTGCCTTCAAAGGTGTAGGGAAACAATCTACAGACTATGTCTTCATGCTCAACACTATAGAGTCTAATGGCTAGCATAAACTTTTTGATGTGATCTTCAACGATCTGTTTGGAGTCTGGGTCAAATTTAGGGAGCCATTTCTCCAGGTGTTTGGGTAAAGGATGTTGAGGCCCAGGTATGGCCACTGCATCTTGGTTGAGCCAGGGTCTAGTGGGATTTTTCGAATTGGCCATAGGTGTGAGTGGTGTCGAAGGATAGGATGAGGAACTATCTTTGTTTGAGGATTCTTCTCCAAAAGAAGAAGGAGATGAAGGGGGTGGTGATGGTGGAATGCCAGATCCTCCCGCTGCAGGAGTGAGGATATGATCTGGATCCGTAGGGTTTAAGGTAAGGTCAGTACCTTCAAGTTGTTCTCTGATATCATAGAATTCTAATGGTTGGTTCAAAGGTCGGTCTTGTTGTCTGATACGGGCTAAGGCACTGTGCGTTCTTATGAGGGATTGACGAACAATCTCTTGTATGTCACCACCTGGAGGATTTGGAGTTATTGGTTCAACTGTGATCCGTAGATCGTCGTTTGATGTGGTTGTTGTTTGAGAAACAATATTTTCATCTGAATGACTTCTAGTTACTATAGGTGAGCGGGTAGGTGGGGGAGGAGTCTTATGACCTCCTCGTGCCATTAATAGTTTTCAGTCCCTCCTTCTATCGTCATTTGTTGATGGGAAAAATTGACCGCTCGTCAACTGGAGGAGTGAATCCAGTCCAGGGTTGTCTAATTAACCCAAGCCGTTTGGATTAATTCACTTCGACGGGTTTAGCGGCTCCGTTGGCTGATCTAAGTCCTAAAGAAAGTGAAAAAATAACTAAAGGAAAAACAATGATCTAATAAATAACAATTGCTAAAAAATATACATACATCCAATTTATATCTACAGTTTAACTAACTAATACTTATAAAATAATTCTATTTATCATATGCACAATATATACAAATAATGAGTTTTAATCTAAACTCATAGAAAATCCAACATTTAATAATTCTTACGTTGAAAGTAATAAAGAAAACTAAAATACTGTTTATTTTTTAGTTTATTTCCTTAGATATAAACATTCATGAAATCAAAAACTGCCTAATTAAACGAAACATGCTAGATAGTAGAAAATGTTTTATACTGAAAAAACTTTTACATTTAACAAGCTGACGAAATCAAGCAACATGCTGACCTGTTATTTGCATCCAATGTCTGTTCGCTATTGAATATCCAGCCACTTTTATCTGACGAAGTAAACTTGCTACAGATCTTGGGACTGCCCCTAATAAATGAGGAACGATAATGCTGGAGATTGAATTATAAAAATAGAACATTGAATAGATACAATTACAGTGATCATATGATTTGCAAATTGCTATGACGAGATAAATATTTCGGTAAGAATTTGCATGCAGATATTCAACATAAACTAGAGATGAATCTGCTAATTTAAGTTGGACAGATAATCACTGTGTGTTTTGTTCTAAAACAGGAAATATGGACAACATATATAAAACAAATGATATCAACTCACAATAAACTATGTCGACAAAGCAATCATAATCTATTATCGAAATTGAAATAAACATAACTTTAATGAAAACATCATACAGAAAAGCTAAAGTTGTAACGTGCATCATATTCCATTCAAGTGTGTAATAAAAATGCCCATCCTCTTGCCCCAGGCTGAGATGATCCAATGTTTACAAAATAATAGGTTTATATAGGTTTCAGAAAACATAACTGTTTCCTATTGATAAGATCAAGTTGGTTTCAAAAAATAATGGGGGATGCAACCACCCTGATTTTACTAAATATCAAAAACTACCAGTAGTCTAATTTACTCAAAATACAAAGTTGATATGGCTGGGAGATCTCAAAAAGTGCCTCATATCTCCTTGGAAATCATGGGATCCTTAATCATCCTGAAAACAAATGAAAATGAGAAGATTTCAGATATGTTTTCAATTGTCAAATCAAACAATTCGAATTTTTCTAACTGGCTACAGAATCTTACAATTCTGTAGCTAGTTATAATAGCAAATACAATCATATTTTATTAAATAAACAAAACAAACTAATCTTAATAAGAAAAATAATCTATTCAATCAAATCGAATATCCTAACTTAAGAGTGACAAAATCGTGCTAAAATTTAAAAACATCATACCTCAAATCATCGAATCAAAACATATCAAGAAATTTTGGAATTTACGATAGTTGTTGTTGCCTCTACATTCTTGAAAATGACACGACCTTTAGTTTTCAATCGTTTCTCCTTCCCTTGGATAATGGTCTGTTGTTTTCATTTATCAACCTATCGACTTGGACTCTTAAAAATTTGAGTCATGACTGTAGCAATGGAACATCAGTATAGTACCTGTCAATCCATGATCGGCACTCATCGCACTGTGACTGTAAGGAATTTGCATTAGTGCTAACAGCATTATGGATCAGAGAATCCTCCATGCGAATGGTAGGCTTATCACAGAGTTGGATGCCAAGAAATTCTGGGTTATCCTTTAGACAAGGAGGCAGATTGTTAACATAGTCATAGGGTCGGTCAGGGTGTAGCCCGAATGACACAGGGTCCTCTTCAGCCAAGAATTTTTCAATTTCTGAGTTTGAGTCTTCACTCACTTCAATCGTGTTGATTATGTCTACATGGGGTTTCAATTTATTTCGAGCACATCGAGAAATTAAATGACCAGCCCTTTTGTTCTTGAAATTAACATCAACACTGCCCTTTAGCTTCTTTCTTGTAGGTTTTTTAACAATTTTAGTGCTATCCTTTAGATGCGAACTCGGTTGACTGTCCTATTGAGTGACATCAGGGTAGGTCGAGGGTTCATTATTAGGGGAAAGATCACAGGCCTGGAGCAGTGGAGAAGAGGCCGTAGGGTTCACAAGGGTTTCAACAATGACCGGCTTATCTACCTGTCCCAACTCATTATTGCCAAAACCATTTCGTGAAATGAAAGCAACCCAACTATCATTTTGTGACTGTAACTGGTGCATGAGGATGATTTTAATCAGACCATGATGAAATAAACTCGAATATGACCTCTGTTTCCTAAACCGTTTACCCATTTTATACAGACTTCTAAGCAGGTAGTAAGGCATATTCAATGGAAAGAGAATAAAACTCATAAGGAGGCGGAGATTATATAGGAAAACCAGTCCGAATCGACCCTCACAAGTGATGAATTGCTTCACTACAACAAGTAAATCATGCCATCTAGGTTTCAAGAATGAAATTGCATACCTCGATCACCGCTGGCTATTTTTCATGAGGTAAACAGTAACGTCCAAGGGACCTCCTCCACTTTCGCATTCTTGAACCATTTCTGACCAACTACTGGCAATCCCATGGCTTGGCTTAAGAACTCTTCTGTCACTTCTAACTGTACATCACTGATCTTTTCCCTACAGCCATCAAAGGTTAAAGCAAACTCTTGGGCGACTTGGAGGTTAAAGCCCTGAAATTTTTCGATGAACAAATGCCAACTGTTCCTTTCCAAATATTCCCTAGAGTTATCATACAAAAGTAGAGTCTGGACACCTTTTGGTTCGACCCTTACCACTGGAGCCATGCTGAATGGATGGGAATTAACACAGAACTCACAGGTAGGGTTTGGAAAAAGACCAGAAAGCCATAGCCCCAATCCTTATCAAGACAATGTTGTGACAATTCAAACAGTGGGCAAAGTGTTAATCACAATGCGTGGGAGAAAAATCATGAAGACTGAGACCATTCTCAGGAGTAATGGAATTATGTACTATGTATGCCACCTTGGCATTGAGTACATGCTAGGATAGAGTACTTTAAAACATTGTGCGCGCATCCAAATTTAATTGCAAGGATAAGTGATTTACAAAAATTGAAAAGTCAAAGTTTCCATGCAAGAAATATGGTCAATCATCAAACCAAAATTAATACAAAAATCAAATACCAATTGATGGGGGTCTTTCATTCAAACAACCATAAGTTTCTTAGGCATTCTTAGAATTGAAACGATCATAAACAATGAGAGAACCATGTCCATAGCAAGAAATCACAATTCTATCATAAACGACATGCTTTCAATGAAAATTTAAAACATAACGATGACGATAGTTGCGAGTTTTCATGCTTTCATTCATGAAAACGAAGCATGAATAGATGATAGGTGAAATGTGACGATTTACAACTGTCGTTTGATGAAACGCTTATGAAGAGTAGTAAAATTTCATAGATCCTGTGTAGGCAACTTTATAAAAATGATAATTATATACTTTTTGCCAACAAATCTATAAAAGACCACTTAATACCCTACATCTCCCATCTTGACTCATCAAAGAAGATGTATGATGCCCTAACAAATCTCTTCTCGGTCAGAAACATTGGACAAGTAATGAGTCTGAAGAATGAGCTCTGTGACATGAGGATGAATGATGACGACAACATAACATCATAGTTTGTGAGAATGTCTCAGTTAAGATATCAACTACAAGCTATTGAAGAGATCATCTCAAAGAAGGAGTTGGTAAACATAGTACTCAATGGTCTTCCCAAGACATGGGATGCATTTGTTGCAAGCATGAACACAATAAAGGAGTATCCAACATTTGATGAACTTTGCACTTGTTGTGCTCAAGAAGAATCAAGGATTAGTGCAAAAGAGAAACCCCAAAAGAAGTACAATGATCAATCCTTCACAGCAAGATTCAAGAACTTCAAGAACAAAAGGAAGTTTGGTTCACGAAGGAAGCCAAATCAAGAGAAAGACATTTTAGAAGTACAATGCTTCAACTGTCGAAAGTATGGCCACTACAATAATCATTGTCCCAAGCTAAAGAAAAGGAATGAGAAACGCAGAGCATCAATTGCCAAAGAAAAGGAACCTACAAAGAAGACTAAGCAAGA